>SPJY01003299.1:491533-597784 GCA_005191435.1 Raddia distichophylla
GGACACAAACTCAGTACGAGACGGAGCCAAGCAGTAGATGGACTCAATCTTCATCTTCAGCCAACGAGATGGACTTATCAGATGAAGATGAAGCAGATGGTGATTGCATGAAAAATTTGGCCGAAACGCTATAGCGACGCTAAATTGGACTGTTTGCGGCGCGGTTTAGCGCGCTATTTCGCGCTATAGCGGTCTTAGCGTCAATAGCGTTAAAATGGGCAATAGCGTAGCGCCGGCGTCTCCAAAACGCTATAGCGACGCTATAGCGCGCTATTTAAATCCATGGTGACACCAAAATTTAAGACTGGGCAGTGGCCCCACCAGCCCTGGTGGTGGATCCGCCCCTGTAGGTACGTAAAAAAGGGTTGCTACTCTATATGTAGGTTGGGTTGTGTAGAATAGTGAGTACTAAGTCAGTGAGTGAGAGAGACTCCATGCAGGCATGCAAGTTGTGGTTCGAGCGTAAACACCAAGTATGCGGGTGTGCAAGGTTGCTAAAGGATAGGATATTTGACGTGCGACGACGGGGGCTATAGGACAAAATAGGTGGCCAAATCGACGTTGAATGAGATGGCCGCACCGACATCGTGCAGGATAGACAATTTGTGGTTGGGCTCATGATGGATGAGAGGACAACACTCACCTTGACCATGGTCCTGTCGGTGCTCGCCAGGGCACGGGGAAGATGGTTTTGACCATGGGTGGGCTCAGGGAAGCCATGGCGAGCTCAACCCAAGGCTGCAAAAGGGAGCCGTCAACGGTAGTTCGCAACATAATAGGCTAGATTGATGGGAAAGCGATGAAGGTTGACTGTGGTGGCCAATGACCACGAGGTGAAGGATGATAGAAGAATGGAGTAGGAGCATTTTGATCAAAAGAAGTTTATAATAATGTATTTTGAAGGAATCTAACTCCATCAGCATCAAGCTTTTTTAGTTTTAATAGCATATTTTAAGTAATTACTTTTGTGGTGGTATCAATATAATTAACCATATTTTTTGTCATTTCTTAATGTAGGCAATATGCTTGATTTGTTAATATGAGATCTTGCGGTTGAGAATCATCCACGTAACTTGTCTATTGTAGTATTGTCTATGAACTTTTTAAAACACTTTTGTCTTCATTGCCCCCTACTTCTTAAAAGAGATGCCACATATTGAAATGGTTTTATGGTTTTAACATCGTCATTTGAAACGAATAAAGTAGAAGTGAAACACGAAACGATTTAAGACTAAAATATCAAACTATTCAACCAAAGCCACTCTACTAAACACATCCTTTGGTCTTGTTTGTTTCAGATTAAAGCTGAGTTGAGTTTTACTGTAGAAAATTTGTTACCACTCGAAAGACGTTTAATTTTAAAAAAAAAATTATGAAAAAATTATTTTACGAACTATAAGAAGAACTATTTGAAACCCTATAAAAATGACTATAAAATATTACACCGTTTGGCTTATACAAAAATGACAAATTTTAATTTAATTTAATTTAATTTAATCTGAAACAAACAAAGCCTTTAGCTCTACTCATTCAGCCTACTCTTTCTACAATGTCTTATTAGAATGGTTAAAATGTCAAAAAAAGCAAAACCAATTATCTGACTTTTCAAATCCGTTTACCGAGACTCTTGAAGTCGAACTAAACCATTTGTTCCTCGAAAATATTAGAAGCCCAAAAACAAACATCTAAACTCAATTTTGAATTTTCGAAGATACTACTTTTTAAAGTAGTGAGAAATTCACTCTCAGCAAATAATCCAGTAATTTCGGTGCGGCAGATCCACCCGCGGGCCGCGGCGGCTCACCGGAGTCATGGGCCCGCCGTAAATAGCCGCCGTTCTATAAACCCAGAAGCCCAACCGCCGTTCACGTGCACGGCCACGTCACGACACTATTACAGTTCACTACAGGTACCCCGTAACCACCTGCACGACCCTGCCCTACACTGCCACTGCACCTGGGCCCCACCACACCACGAGGCACAGCTAATATGACACCTCCCCGCCCCGTGCCCCGCCTCACTCCTGGCTCCTGCCCTCCTCCCCCTCCGGCTCGCCGTCGCCGGCCTCGCCTCCGTTGCTCCGCCCGCGGCTCCGGAGTCCGAGTCGCCAGCTCGCTCGCTCTCGCCGGCGATGCTGTGACCTTAGCCCCTGCGCCACCTCCCCTGCCGCCCGCTCGCGCGCGCCCCGCCGCGGTGAGATCCGCGGGGTGCGGTGCGGTGCCGTGCCGTGCGGACGTGCCCGTGGCAGGGGAGCGAGCTCGGGGAAGGGGGGTCGAACGGTTGGCCGTGGTTGGTAGCGGCGGTGGAGGAGGGGCGCGGCGGCCATGGCGGGGTCCAGGTTCGGGTCCTTCAAGTCGGAGAGGGGGGACTCGGCTGCGGCGGCGGCGCAGAGGAGGGACCCGTACGAGGTGCTCGGCGTGGGCCGCAACGCCACCGACCAGGAGATCAAGAGCGCCTTCCGCCGCATGGCGCTCAAGTAAGTCCGCCCGGCCGCCGCCTCTCGCTCAGATTTGGGCGCTTCTGCTTCTGCTTCTGCTTCTGCTCCCTGCTGCTTGCTTCTCCATCCATCTCCGTGTTTATGGGGGAACCTGTTCGTTCGAATTTTCGCGAAAAGATCACATTTGGGCGAATTTTGCCACTCACCTTTCTTGTTTGTGTGGGTATTTATTGAATTTCAAGCTACGGGCCATATTTAGGCACTTATATTTTATCTGTCAGAATTGCGAGCCATTTAAATTACCTGTCTTTGTAGTGGTAGACTGGTAGTCTCGTGTAGAAATGGATCACTGGTTTGATTGTGTTTTCAACTGGTAATTGCGGCAGGTACCATCCGGATAAGAATGGTGATGACCCTGTGGCGTCAGACATGTTCCAGGAAGTCACGTTCTCCTACAACATTTTGTCCGATCCCAATAAGAGGCGGCAGTACGACACATTGGGATTTGAGGTGATTTACTGATGAACTAGCAGTGACCCGCGCAATTTGCGCGGATAGATTTTTTAGTTTGTAGTTAGACTCGATCCTGGAGGGAGTCTTTAAATTTAGGGACTGAGATAGAGACCCTGCTGGATGGGTATAGAAGCTGAGATTGTCCGCGATAGTGTTTTAGTGAACGGTTTAGGAAACTTGCTAAAGATGCTCTAAATCGTAAACCGTTGTCATCGGGATTGGTATTCCACCCCCTAAAACCGCCTGCATTCAAAATGAGAAGGGACAAAAAAAAAATTAACCAAAAATGTATTTAAAATAGTACAGTCATGCTTAAAAGAGGATGACGTTAAAAGATTTTTTACGTGGATTTTATGATTACCAATGAGTTGTTGATTTTTAAGCATTTTGTCTAATACCCTATGGTTATGTCATAGTCGCGATCATGTTTGTTCCGTCGTGTTCGCATACTCCTACAGCATGGCCACACCATGTATGTGTTTCGTCAGTGTCCATCCAGGTCATGCTCAGTGCATGCTTTGTTGCTCCACACCCCATCTCTTGTTATTGTTGTCTCTGGTCTTGTTATAGCCTTGTGGTTGTGTTTGGTTTCTTGAGTACCGGGAGCAAAGCAACGGAGTATAGGGATTGTGCATCGGTTTCTCAAAAAAAACTCAATTTTAAAAAATATATAAAAAGGATTTTCTGCTCATTTTGTTCAATTTCTCGGTTAACCGTAGTAATTCTTTTTTCAGCCTTCTTTGTTCGATTCAAATTTTGACAAAATGAATTTTGATCAAACTTTTGAGAGAACAAAAAAAATTAGTAAGCAAGATTTAGGGTTACAAGGTAATTTAGGCACCCTATATTTCACCGATTATGGGAATGTTTGGTTTAATGGATCCTACCATGCCAAGCCCACATGAGCCATCCAAATGTTCAGTAGGCTGGACTATCCTTGGAGCCACGACGCACTAATGCATTTGTAGGTACGTAAAAAATGGTCGTTACTCTATATGCAAGTTGGGTTGTGTAGAATAGTGAGTACGTGAGTGAGAGAGAGTCCATGCAGGCATGCAAGTTGTGGCTCGAGCGTAAACACCAAGTATGCGGGTGTGTAAGGTTGCCAAAAGAATAGGATATTTGACGGGCAACGACCGGGGGCTGTAGGACAAAATAGGTGGCCAAATCGACGTTGAACGAGATGGATGCACCGACATCGTGCAGGATAGACAATTTGTGGTTGGGCTCATGATGGATGAGAGGACAACGCTCACCTTGACATAATCCCGTCAGTGCTCACCAAGGCACGGGGAAGACGGTTTTGACCGTGGGTGGGCTCAGCGAAGCCATGGCGAGCTCAACCTAAGGCTGCAAAAGGGAGCCGTCGGCGGTAGTTGGCAACATAATAGGCTAGATTGATGGGAGCTTGATAAAGGTTGACTGTGGTGGCCAACGACGATGAGGTGAAGGATGATAGAAGAATGGAGTAGGAGCATTTTGATCAAAAGAAGTTTATAATAATGTATTGTGAAGGAATCTAACTCCATCAGCAAGTTTTAATAGCATATTTTAAGTAATTGCTTTTGCGGTGGTATCAATATAATTAACCATATTTTTTATCATTCCTTAATGTAGGCAATATGCTTGATTTGATAATATGAGAGCTGGCGGTTGAGAATCATCCACGTAACTTGTCTCTCGTGTCTATAAACTTTTTAAAACACTTTTGTCTTCATCGCCCTCTACTTTTTAAAGAGATGCTGCATATTGAAATGGTTTTATGGTTTTAACGTCGTCATTTGAAAAGAATAAAGTAGAAGTCAAACACGAAACGATTTAAGACTAAAATAATCAAACTATTCAGCCAAAGCCACTCTAAAAACATCCTTTAGATCTACTCATTCGGCCTACTCCTTCTACAATGCCCTATTAGAATGGCTAAAATGTCGCAAAAAGCAAAAACCAAATTATCTGATTTTTCAAATCCGTTTATCGAAGCTCTTGCACCGGAGCTAAACCATTTGTTCCTCGAAAATATTAGAATCCCCAAAACAAACATCTATACTCAATTTTGAATTTTCGAAGATTACTTTTTACATTGGTGAGAAATTCACTCTCAGCAAATAATCCAGTAATTTCGGTGCGGCAGATCCACCCGCGGGCCGCGGCGGCTCACCGGAGTCATGGGCCCGCCGTAAATAGCCGCCGTTCTATAAACACAGGAGCCCAACCGCCGTTCACGTGCACGGCCACGTCACGACACTATTACAGTTCACTACAGGTACCCCGTAACCACCTGCACCTGCACGACCCTGCCCTACACTGCCGCACTGCCACTGCTCCTGGGCCCCACCCCACCACGAGGCACAGCTAATATGCCACCTCTCCCCTGCCCCGTGCCCGCCTCACTCCTGGCTCCTGCCCTCCTCCCCCTCCGGCTCGCCGTCGCCGGCCTCGCCTCCGCGCGGCTCCGGAGTCCGAGTCGCCAGCTCGCTCGCTCTCGCCGGCGATGCTGTGAGCCTAGCCCCGGCGCCACCTCCCCTGCCGCCCCGCCGCGGCGAGATCCGCGGGGTGCGTTGCGGTGCCGTGCGGACGTGCCCGTGGCAGGGGAGCGAGCTCGGGGAAGGGGGGTCGAACGGTTGGCCGTGGTTGGTAGCGGCGGTGGAGGAGGGGCGCGGCGGCCATGGCGGGGTCCAGGTTCGGGTCCTTCAAGTCGGAGAGGGGGGACTCGGCTGCGGCGGCGGCGCAGAGGAGGGACCCGTACGAGGTGCTCGGCGTGGGCCGCAACGCCACCGACCAGGAGATCAAGAGCGCCTTCCGCCGCATGGCGCTCAAGTAAGTCCGCCCGGCCGCCGCCTCTCGCTCAGATTCGGGCTCTTCTGCTTCTGCTTCTGCTTCTGCTTCTGCTCCCTGCTGCTTGCTTCTCCATCCATCTCCGTGTTTATGGGGGAACCTGTTCGTTCGAATTTTCGCGAAAAGATCACATTTGGGCGAATTTTGCCACTCACCTTTCTTGTTTGTGTGGGTATTTATTGAATTTCAAGCTACGGGCCATATTTAGGCACTTATATTTTATCTGTCAGAATTGCGAGCCATTTAAATTACCTGTCTTTGTAGTGGTAGACTGGTAGTCTCGTGTAGAAATGGATCACTGGTTTGATTGTGTTTTCAACTGGTAATTGCGGCAGGTACCATCCGGATAAGAATGGTGATGACCCTGTGGCGTCAGACATGTTCCAGGAAGTCACGTTCTCCTACAACATTTTGTCCGATCCCAATAAGAGGCGGCAGTACGACGCATCGGGATTTGAGGTGATTTACTGATGAACTAGCAGTGACCCGCGCAATTTGCGCGGATAGATTTTTTAGTTTGTAGTTAGACTCGATACGATTTATCAAGTCGACTAAAATCATGCATAAGATCTATGTCATCATAATCTGAATCCACAAAATGGATGACATAGATTTTCTATTAAATTCAACTAAAATGTATTTACGATCTATTATTATTTAACTTAGAATCACTATACCAAATGGTGTAGGCATTTCACCTTTGGAAGAATTCCTAGCCTAATTCAACTAAAAGTATTTTTAAGACCTACCATACACGATGCTGTATATTTTTAACCTTTTAAAAGGAATTTCTAGAGCATGGTGGCTCTACCACACTTAGCACGGGAGTAGTCAGAATAGAAAAAAAACTGATTTACCTTTTATTACCTGTGACACTATCATGCTTTGGAACTCCCTAGTCTTTTCTTCATTTTTATAGCGCTCTTCCTTGGTTAGATATAGAGCAGCATTGGGCATATGTCTCATCCTTGTGCTCTCATCTGATGCTTCTCATTGTCTTCTCCCGTATGCTTTCGGCTTCTAATTCTCTAGGCGTTCCACGTCTTCTTACCATCAGCACAAAAGCTTCTAATTTTCTAGGCGTTCCATGTCTTCTTACCATCAGCCGATTGTCAATACCCAATATTTGAATCGACTACTTCTTGCTGCTCTATCTGATGCTCTACTATTCCTTTCTCTGAAGTCCTACGCTCTTGTTCAATATTTGAATCGACTACTTCTTGCTTCTCCATCTGATGATCTACTATTCCTTTCTCTGAAGTCCTACGCTCTCGTTCAATACTTCAAACGCTTCTCGATGCCTCGTCATGTTCTCTCCGGAGCATGTCAATCTACACCAATGCATATGTCTCCTTAGAATTTTGATATTAATCGTTGTGTAAGTGTTCCCCTTCCAACATTATGATCAATACGTTCTAAGGGTGTGTTTATATATAGAGCTTGATTGTCTGACATAGGCTCATATTCAATTAGAAGCTTGCAAAAATTAATTTATTATGCAAATAAACTTGGATTTGAGCTTATACTATTCCAAGTTCTTTTAAATTTAGCTTCAAAGTACCTAGAATTGGGAGTTTGAGCTTGGCCAGGGGCCGAAGAGCCAGGCTTTCTAGTCCATAGAGTCAAAATTTCAACTTTGAGAACATAAATATTGACCACAGTACATGATTTCTAGCGTTTTGACCAAGGAAGTGCCCTATCGAGAAGTTCTTTTATGAAGGCAGGGTTCACATAATAAAAAAAATTAGTTTGGCTTTCATGGTTTTTGGTTATGAGACTCAAGTCCGGTTAGGAATGGTAAGCTCCAAGACCGCTTCAAATTTAAATTTTTAAATTTGAATTCAGTAAGAGTGATATTTCATTAAAAAATGAACAAAAACCACTCCAAACTCAGTCGATTTCATGGCCTAATTCAAATTTTGGAATTCATATTTTTTCTACAATTACCTATTTTCAATCAGTTTTTCACCAAAACCGCTACCGCTTGGTTTACAAATTTCAGATACCAAACAAAAGTAAGTGGATGCCAACTGTTGCACTATGTTTCAGGCCATTGAATCTGACAGCCAGGAATTGGAGCTTGACCTATCAAGTCTCAATACCGTGAACACCATGTTTGCAGCTCTTTTCAGGTTAAGATTGTGCAAGATGTGTTTTTTATTCGATTGTTCGCTAGCTTGTATTATGCTGCTAATGATATTTTGTTTTTGTGTGTATTCGTGTAGTAAACTTGGTGTGCCAATTAAGACAACTGTTTCAGCTACAGTTTTGGAGGAGGCATTGAATGGGTCGGTTATGGTTTCTCAGCTCCAGCTTGGACATTCTGTGCACAGGAAGGTTGGCAGCTAATTGTCCATTGTACAATGTTTCTTTTCCATTTTATATAGTAAGTACTTAATTGCTGCATGTGGCCAGGTGGAAAAGCAATCAGCTCATTTTTATTCTGTGGACATAACAGAAAAGGAAGCTAAAATGGGCCTAGTTTGCCGTGTCCACTCAACTGATAGAAGTAAATTTAAGGTTTGTGGTACATTACTACACTACTTTTTACTTGTGCCGTATTTATTTCATAGTTTTATTTGAAAGGGCTCCAAGCATCCCATAATGTGCTCATGAAATAATTTGTAATAGCAGTAGCCAAGTTCGATGGTTGCTGGATTAGGATGCAGTATTTACATGTATTGATGTAATAGTTATGTCAGTCATTATTGATCCCGGTTTGCACAAATTTGAATTTATTGCAATGTTATTTTTTTCAAGGTGCAATATTTTTTTCTGGTTGAACAAGATTGTCATATCTGAGAGTTTTTATTAAAGTAATGATTTATGTGTTAGTGTAATTAAATATATTGAATTAATTGGTTAAGAACTATGGATCTGTTTCACCAGTAAGCTCAGCCTTGTTCTTCCATTGGAGTGATTGGGTCCTTGACACCTTGTTGTAGTTCTCTCTCCAGAGTCATCAAAGAAAAAATCGAGTTCTTATTCAATTATTGGAATGCACCTAAATTAGTATATTTCTGGTTTCCGTTCAGATTCTTACTCCTGAATTTCGCTTCATTAATCTGTGGTGTGGAAAATGTGCAAACGAGGATTGCTCTTTGGGCGTCACAAACAAAGGGGAAAGAACGAGTCCTACAGAACATTTTCATTAAATTTGAGTTTGTAGATGGACCGTGTTTGTTGCCATGTGATTGATTTGTAGTAAGAAGGTCTGGTGGTGGTTCGCAATTCTGGGCCCAACTGCATGCTTTAATAGACTGTTATTTCATAGCTTGAGACAGAAACTGATAGAAATGGGTCATGTAATACTGAATTCTTTGATTATTTGGGTTTAATTTGGTTACTTTGCATTCAATATTCCAACTTTAGCCCAGTGGTCCAGAATGGGTTTGCCTAATATCTTATTGTGACCTTAATGGACTTGTGAAATTGAAGCGTCATTAATGTCGTGGCTAAATTGTATTGGAACTCCAAATGGTAGCTGTGATATTTTCCTGTAGATAGGGCTTTGCATTAATATGGACATTAATATTTGGAGCTAGGGTTTGGGTATGTCTTAAGTTTCGAGTCATTAACAGGCTCAATGGTAATCCTATATGTTTGTTGTTGCATCAAGTATGGTGAGAGACAAGATGATCTTTTTGGTTAACTGCCTTGTGTGGCGGATTATAAATTTAAGGCATCAAGTGCTTAACATATTAGAACATTTGTTTTATAGAACTGATAATCTAAATGCTCCTAGTTCAATGAAGTTTTTTAAAAGTTATACCTTTGCAAGATTTGACTTTTCCCTTCTTTGAACCTTTGTAACATTTGACTTTTCCCTTCTTTGAATTTCAGTTGCTCTATTTTGAGCTTGAAGAAAATGGTGGGCTGAGCCTTGCCGTACAGGTAGATATACCTTTCCCCCTATTGTATTAAAAAAATGATACCTTTTCAGTTGCTGGATGAGTTTGATCATATGGAGGTTTTGCACGACTCATTTATTAAGAAATATTGTGCCCCTGTTACGAGCAAAATTGCAGAACGACTTGTCAATTAACTTGTTCATCTTAGGAAGTTTTTTATAGTTTAAGCACACGACAATATGACATGGGGCATCACCTGTGATTGTTTCTCTATAACCTCATGAAACAAGTTTGAGAATTCATATGCTCTTGAGTAGTAGATTTATTATTAGACTGAAAAGTCATGTAACTGGTAAATATGGTTTTACTCTGGCAACCTTTCATCTAGTGTGGCAACTCTTAATATTTACTTGTGTTATGGCTTGAGTATATAACTTACGCAGCCTGCTGCAGGAAGACAGTGTAAAGACCGGGAAAATTACTTCTGCAGGGATGTATTTTCTAGGATTTCCTGTTTATCGTTTTGAGCAAAATAACTCGGTGAGTTCTGTCTATAGCTTTGTTTTGTATTCTCCAAGTGTTTCTGTGGGGTTATTTTTCTTTATAAGCTCCAAAATCTTTCAGGCAGCTGCCGCAAAGGATCCTGATAGTGCATTCTTTAAAAGATTGGATAGCTTCCAACCATGTGACATAAATGAACTGAAACCAGGAACCCACTTTTTTGCTGTCTATGGTATGCCACTTTGTTGGTTGCTGCAATGTTAATTAACTGAAGCAGTACGGAACTTAACTGTATTACTTTGCTCAGGTGACAATTTCTTCAAAAGTGCCAGCTATACTATTGAAGTCATCTGTGGTGAATCTTTTCCTACTGAAAAGGAAAAGTTACAAAATGTGGAGGCAAAGATACTCACAAAACGAGCTGAGCTGTCTAAATTTGAGACAGAGTATAGGGAAGTATGTGCTTGATTTCTCTTATAAGTTATTTTCCTTTTGGGTCCTTTCTTTGCATGTTTTCAAAGGTTTGCATTTTTCAAATCCTATGATTTTGCAGGTTTTGGCAAAGTTCACTGAGATGACCAGCAGGTACACACAAGAAATGCAAACAGTATGTATGATCTTCATGCATTTATTGTCATTTTCGCCTCATACTATGATCTGAGCCCTCATATCCTTCTGTAGATTGATGCTCTTCTGAAGGAAAGGAATGAAATCCATGCATCCTATACCAACAATCCAACTCTAAAACGGAGTTCCAGCAGGAACAAAACAAAATCACCTTCTAAATTGTCCAAAGGCGATGAAGAAAAATCTCAGAGAAAGGAAAAGAAAGTGAAGGATCAACCCATGGAGGGATGTGGAAGCGAGGATCAGGATCCCAGTGAGAAGAAAACCAAAGAGCGGTTGCCAAGGAAGAGATGGTTAAACATTCCGTTCAAAGTTGACAGGAGAAAGCCCTGTTGAGCAATGTAATAATATATTCAGCTACAGTGCTCTTTTGATATATATTTTCTTGTGCGGTGCTCACCTCTTTTCTTTGCTGTTTTTTGTAGGCAATTCCTTACATCTTGGCGCTAAATTGAAATATATAGCATTTTGGCTGTGGCCTTCCAGAACACCATTCTTGATGTTACCTCATTCCTTTTTATGCTGCCTAGCTTATTTCCTAGAAAGATTGGGTGCAAGCCTGAGATGATGTAAAGAAATGTCTTTTTTCTAGTTTCCTTCCCTGAAGCTCTTACAGACCAGTTGGCAATCGTCGTGATGGATCGAGACAGGTACCTGAGAGGCTGAGATGTATGGATAATGTAGCATTTGTAGCTTGCAAGGCTTATACGAGTATGTTGCTAGTTGTTACCATAGGCGAACTCCATATTCTTTTAATCGTGTGATAATGTAGAGTTCCTTTTGACTGCCATGGTAAGTCTTACTCGTCTCCTTCCCTTCTTGACAGCTGTACATATAGCTCTTTTTGCCCCTGTGAAGGATGCACATTGTCCTTGTTCCTCCCTACTGTGTAAATTCAGTATTCCCCTCGTTCCGGATTCGCGTGCCGGTTACTTATAGAGATCTAGATATGGACCGATCAGTCAGGTCTAGACCTGACCTGGGAGCCGGGGTAAGGTTGGATCGGGTCCTTGGTACAACCTGGGTTGGGTTTGGGTTAGGGCTAGAAAGCAAGCCGAAAGCTCACGTGCTGTTCAGGCTTGGCACGGTTTCAGCTTGGCTCAGGCTCAGCTCGTTTATAAACAAGCACAAGATGAGCACACTTTTGAGCTCGTCACTCTAACCGAGCCAAGCTAGACATCAGCTCGCTCGGGCTTGGCTTGTGAGCAAGTCAAGGTGGAGTATGTAGGATGTTGGCCTGTTGCCAATCCGGCCCAAATAGATAGCGTTGGCAGCTAGGTACATTAGAACCTCTTATTTTGCTGCACTTGGTGCTAGCAATTAGCATGAACGCATAGTTAATTCTGTTCATGTTGGCATTTGTCAAATGTCTGTAATTAATTGATGCAGTTGTTATGTTGTTATGTTCCAGCTCGCAAGCTTCCAACGAGCTGAGCTGAGCTGAGCACAGTTTCCAGCTCGAACACCCTATCGAATTTGGCTCAGTAACGAAGCGAGCCGAGCCGGAGGCTTGCTCGCTTGATCTCGGCTCGTTTCCACCCCTAATTTTGTTGACTCATGCCTCGACCTGTTGGATTTATATTAAACGGCCACTAGCAACCTTCACTCATTCACACGACATACTAACCTAACCTAACTCCCCGTGACTTGCTTATCAGGTTATTTGCAACAGCCACCACCCACCAGCCTCACTGCACTTTGTCTCTTCCTCTTTCTCCCTCTCTCTAGGCGATGATCGGATGTCGGATCTAGTGCATCTGTCTTTGGCACTAGTGAGGTCTGTGCAACTCCATCCCTAGAGAGGTGTCTTTGTCTTCGACCACCTCGGTGGATCCACCGCCACAGTTGTGAACGTCAAGGGCAACTGCGCCTCAGTGAGGTGCCTTCGACTTTGACCGTGAGCTCCTAACCTCGGTGATGGTGACGCCCCCAAACTCTAAGCCGGTGGCGGCACTCCCAACCTTGGTGACACATCCAACTAAGGTGGTGGCGAAAGCTAGATTTTGGCATCCCCAATGTAGGTCGGGTTGAGTAGATACCCGACCCATCTAGACCTATAACCAGTTGGCATTACGTATTTGGAAGTAAAAATTGGGTACAAGACACTGCATATTGGTGGCTTAAGACATTAAACATTACTTTTTTATGTACGGTCAAATAACACTACAATTTCACACCCATTACTCTCACACTCACATGATGCCTTAATTTAAAATTCCTAAAATAAATACAATGAAATTAAAAAAAATTGAGATCCTAATGTATTCAACTCCTTAGATTGGAAACTCTTCAATATAGGTCATTAAAAAGTCAAAATAAAAATGAATTAAGAAACATTCTGAGTAAAATAAAAGACATTCAAAAAATGCTAAAAAAAATTCAACGGCCTAATGCACATCTATTTGACACATCAAATTCTAAACTCCATAATTCAATATATGGTATTCTAAGTTCAAATAATTTCAAAAATCATGAAAAATTTTAAATTTTGATATTTCAAATCATAAATCGTTTTATTGAAAATTTTATGTTTTGAAAAAATGTATTTCACACCTCATTTTTTATTATTTTTGAAATGATTTTGTATTTTATTTAGAACTATTTGGATATTTATTAATTTATTTTATTTTGATACTTCATAACCTAGGTTATGGAGTTCAAAATTTGAGGAGTTCAATACACTTGTATTTAGCACTAAAAACTTTTTTTTGGAATTTTTATTATTCCTTTTGTATTTATTTTGAAAGTTTTAAGATAGCATGCAAATGGTGTGGTGGAGCAAATGAGTGTCAAATTATAGTGTTATTTGGTCATGAATAAAAAAAACAGTGTATGAAGACTTAAGCCGCTAATTTGAAGTGTCCTATAGTCAATTCTCCCTATTTAAAAATAGTGCATCTAAATAAGTTGCAGTTTTATAGTGATTGAGTGTTGTTTTCAAAAGCCATTTCAAAACCAACTGTTTTGGCTTCTCATACTTATTTCTCTAAATGTTGAACATACTTCATGAGCAGGTTCGAACCAGAAGATGAGTTATCCAGAAGATGAGTTTTAGGATGACATCAACATTGGAGTTTAAGACGAAGATTATTCTAACGTGTAGGAGCGCGTCTCTACAATTTTGCTTATGGAGTTTCCATGGGTTTACATTGCTTTTTAGTTGTTTTTTGTTTACATTTAAAGTCTTCCGTTTTGTTAGGCTATTGAGCTAAAACTGTGACATACCCAAAATTAACCAATTTTTTAGCATAAACTTTTTCGCAAAAATCATTTTTTAAGCCCTAGAAACCTCCCAAATTTTCTGAGAATTTTCCAAAGCAACTCCTATTTTATACCATTAAATAAATCTCTTAATTTATTTTTCCAAGGATAATAATCCCGTAAAATATCAGCTTTTATTCCACCATTAGCTTCTCCTCTTTTTTCTTGATTTTTAGAGACCAATTTCATATTTTTCTGAGCTCCCTACAATTTTATATAAATTTTCAAAGCCTAAATCCTTTTCCTGGAAATTCAATTAAATCCTTTCCTTTTCTGGATTTTCCCGGATTCCGCTTTCCTTTCTGGGAACACGCCTTCCGTGTGTCTCTCTTTTTCTCCCACTCCGGTGCAGTAAGTGACATTGGACGGCCAGGATCTGTTTGATTTGATCGAATGTCCCAGAATTAGCCACGCCACCGACACCGTACCCCTTCGGATTATAGAAATCCAACGGCGCCCATCAATTCGTCCAAGATCCAACGGCGCACGCTGTTCCCGCCGCCACTCCCAAAACCACCAGCGCCGCCGCCTCCGCCGTGCCGCCCGCTGGAATCTCTCGCCGCCGTTGATTCAGACCTTTCCAGATCACGGCACCATCCTCTATGGCGTCCCATGTCGCCACCGACCATGTACACCTCATCACTGCCTCCTATTCGCCGCCTCTCCGCCGAAATTCCTCGCCGTGGTTTGCTTGACCCCATGGGTTTTCCCCTCCGGCCGCTGCCGTGCCCTCCGCCTATAATTAGATCTCCCCCGACGCTTCTCCGACCCAAGCCTCCTTCCTCCACCACCATTCCCTCCTTCCCTCACCGAAGCACCGCCGACGACGACCTCCTTCTACGCCACCGCACTGTGCTCGCCGCGCCGCCATTCCCGGCCATCCCAAGCATTGTCGCCGCCTCGGATAGCTTCTCCTCACCGCCAATCACTCATACCGAGCACCACCTCGCCGTCTCCGGCCACCGCTCGCAGGCGCCGCCTTCCCCCAGTGAGCCTCCCCTCCATTCCCCTCTCTGTCTCACTACCCTGTGGGCCCCCTATCAGCCTGCGCTGTGCATGCGCTCCACAACTCTGCCTCCCTAATGGGCCGGCCTAGGCCTTGCTTAGTTGGCCCATTTCAATTTTCTCTTTATTTTCCAAATTCTAGATAAAGCTTTCCATTTTATATAAATTAGCAAATACCATTCAAAAATTCTGCTAAAATTCTCAAAAATCTAGAATTTAGCCTAGTATCTTATAAAAATATAAAATGCCCCCTTTTTAGTTATAAAAATTGAAAATAAAGTATTTTTACTTCTCTTTTTATAGGAAAATGCTTTTAAAATTTATTTCTATTTTCCAAAAATCCCAAAATCCCAAATAAAAATATTTTATCCTAATATTTATTTAAAAATATATTGTCAAGATTTTCATCTTATATCTTCAACAATTTCCATCTCAGAACTCCGATAACGTTGTTGTCGTCGACCCCCATCTTTGGAAATTCGTTGATCCACACTTTTCCCACGTACACATGCATAAATTCTTGCTATCTGGTGATCTATCAAAATAATGCCAAAATCAATCTTCTACTCTACCACATCATTCAATCTGGAATAATGTCAATAGTCGCCTTCACCATTTCCATTTATAAGCAATTTTCCTAGAAATATCTAAATCATACAAACCATCACCATCCTAGTCAACCCTAACCTTTTTCCAAAAATATCTTTTTAAAAAAAGATTTTATGCCTCATGCTCCTAGTATTTTTCTTTTTCCTTTTTATTAAATTCCCTCCCTATCTCCCTTTTTCCAACGTGTAGAAGACGAATTCATTGCCCCCAGATCAGCCGAGCAGGGAAATATAGGCAATAGTGCAGACCTCGAAGATCTAGCTGAACTAGGCAGGTTTCCTATTCTCTAATATTATAATATGCATTTATTTCCTAGTGAATTAATTTATGTCCAATTTATTTGAAAGTATTTATGATTGCATATAGTCATAATCCCGTTTAGATTATAGCTTCCCTATTAAGTCACAGGAAAACCCTAGGAAATATAATCTAGCCATAATAATGGCAAGATCTCATATAAGCATATAGTATCATGTTTGTTGCATAATTAATCTTAACTTGGGTTTAAGTAAGGAAAGTGGTTGAGTTGTTAAAGACTTAAAGTATTAAGGTTGGTGTGTTGTTAGTGTTGTCGGAAGTTTAGCGTGAACAAACAATGGGAATGTGAGACATATGGTGGGTCACTCTAGTCGTGGACTAGGGGACACTTGTTTGGGGACCGGTGGTTGGTTTGTTCATTGCTCATAACTGAATTATGTCTAATAGAAAAGATACAAATTTCCACCCAAACCATATTGCTGATCATTTTACAAGTAAAGCTGGGCAGATTTTGCAGAGTCGTTAAAAACAAATCATCGATCAACCATACTTCTAGGATATGAGGTTGTATCACAGGGGTGATGCCTATTCTAAATATTGACATAAATCAGGTTAGAGGTGTGGTCGTAAGGTTGTTGTTGGTCTGGTCTAGAGTCAGTGTTGGAAGTCTGTTTATTATTAAAAAATATTATTTAAAAATGCTTTAGAAAAGAATTGGCAAAATATAGGATTTTTCTAAAAACTATTTTTAAAAATGCATTAAGTCTATATTTAAATCTTCCTGTCAATTTCTGTTAAAACCTTGCATATAGTTAATAGATTTGCATATGGAAACCTGCTAGGACGTAAGTGCTTACCCATTGTTTTGTGGGCTGCCCTTCTTTTGGGTAGATGCTTTCTTTTCAGCAGAAGACTTTTTGTTTGAAGACTTGGAAGAGTTTGGTGTAGACTTTTAGATTATCCTACACTCAAGCCATGCCTGTGGTTTTGAAATGTAAATTTTGGAGTTGTATTAAAAATTGTAAGCCATATTGTAAAATAACACTAGTTATGTAATAAAGTTTGGCTGCTTGTATTATTTCGAAATGCAACTGAAATTCTGGACAATTGTATTTTCGGGGATCTCCCAGGGTCCCCACAAAAACCTTTGTAATATTCACCGTAATGGTAAATACTCTAATGTAATAAAGTTTATTCATGTGATGGCTATGACCCAAGAGTTGTATATCTATGAGTTCTACCTACTCAATCCAAAGACTAGAAAAAAAATAAAGAATAGAAGGGATTCGACTCAATTTTCGGATCTCTATAACTATTAAGGTCCACTGTAGTCATATTGAGGAACATATCTTATTTGGACGTGAAATAATGCATGCCCCGAATAGTTCAACTTAGTGCCTTGTAAGGTTATACCGATGGTTTAATTATACCGAGGTTCATTGTCGAACATAAAGTGTGTATCAAGTTATTTCTTGGACAGTGATACTTGAAATGATTCAAACTACTCTAATTAAACCTACATTAACATAGAAAGAAGAATATGAAAATATCCTTGTTCTTGTTCTTCAAGCCTTAAAGTTCTCTACATAATTTAAGAAAGTAGATCATGATACCTACATAGATTTCCCAATATGATCTCTTAACCTATGTTTATTTAATGATGTCACACCGATTCAAAGATGTAGCACGACATCTATTTATCATAAACATTATCATTAATTACCAAAACAATTTACATGCATCTAAGCATGCCTAAATGCTTTCACTAGTGTGGTTTGAGTGGGTTGTTTAGCCTCTGAACACCTTAAGATTTGACATGTGATTTGTAGATATCTTCTAATGTTGTGTATTTAACAAATTAGGGTGGCCAATACATCATAGTCAACGTTTGTACTGTTAAAATATCTAATATTTGGCACCTCATGTTCCACATATAGGTGATAAATACTTTTCTAAAATACAGTATGTTTTTTCTTGTAATTTTTAATTTGCATTCTCTTACAAAAATTATTGGAAGCATCTATCTTTCCGCCCAAAAATAAAGCATTTATTTCATTATATCATGTGTATTATCTATATTTAGTCTGTAAACTTAAGTCATACCCAATAACAAAGGGAGATGAGTATCAATTCCTAGATGATATGGCTTTAGTATAGAGGTACAACAAGCCAGAGATATTCCTCATGATGACATCCAACTCATGCTGGCAGGAGATAATGTCCGAGCTTATGCTTGTTCAGACCACGCAGGATCGCCTTGATCTCGTGTGCGCGTTTTTAGAAGTTGGAGAAACTTAAAAGGCAACTCTTAAAAAAGCATATTCTTGGAAAGGTTGTTGCCATGTGTATGTGGTTGAGTTTAGAAAGAAAGGCCTTCCACACGTGCACTTCCTTCTTATCATGAACACAAATACAAGCTAACATGTCTTGAGAAATATGACTGTATCATCTAAGGCGAGCTACCGATCAAGAAAATGTATGAAGAGCTACACAAGATGGTCACGAAGCACATGATGTATGGCCCTTGTGGTGTTCTGAACATGAACAATCTCTATATGAAAGGTGGTGTGTGCAAATGCCACTACCCTTGCCCTTTAATCCTGAAACCATCAAGGCAAAGAATTTTATCCCTTGTACAAGAAGACGGAATGATGGGTGTGGAGCATGGGTTAGAAAAGTAGACCTCACAAATAGGTTGGTGGTGCCCTACAATCCTTACTACCTATGGATGTTTGATTGTTACATCAACGTGGAGCTCTGTTCAAGCATTAAGGTTATTAAATACCTATTTAAGTAAATTTACGAGGGACATGATCGGGCTTTAGTTTCTCATGGTGAAGCTGAAAGCAATTTACCAATTGTTGAGACGAGGTAGTATTGGGATAATGTGGATAACATAGACCCCGAGTACCCACACGGAAAGCCTAAAAAGACCGCCCGACAGGGGATGGACCAAGTCGGGTGGATGAGGATGGGTACCACTCGGACTCTAGAAGACTTGCCCGGCAAGAAAAGACATAAAGATAGAAGTCTAGCCCTAATTAATAGGGAAGATACAATTGTAATCCCGGATAACTACGTATCTGGCTAGAGGATAGAGATAGGAATCCTACCTCATAACCGACCAGGACTCTACCTTATAACCCTGCCCCCCAACTATATAAGGCGGGTAGGGAGCTCTCTGGTTCAACATCATCATCTACATCTTCATCTCCACACCCATCCATGGAGAGACATCTCCCTCCACATTGATCATCAGATCACCATTATAATCTAGAGCACAGGACTAGGGTATTACCTCCACCGCGAGGGCCTGAACCTGTATAAAAAAGACCCCCCTGTCTTGTGCTACCATCGAGTTTGGATCTTGTGCATCGCCCCATCGAGCTACACAAGATGGTCACGAAGCACAGATCTAGGTGGGTTACCCCGCTAGAATCCCTTTGAAGAATATACGGGTTTGATCAGATCGAGCAAGATATCGCCACCCATAAACTAGATGAGCTCCACCCCCTAATATGCACATGGTATCGTTTTATACGGGAGAAGATCTCCATAATGTTTTTGATCAGCAAAACTCTGAGAGGACCACGTTGACAGCGTACTTTGAAGCAAATAGAGAACACGAGTCATGTCGAGACATCCTTTATAGGAATTTTTCAGCGACCTTTACTTGGCAGACATGTGGCAAAATCTGGAAGCCGAGACAAAGGGGCACACAAATCAATAGAATTGTGTCAACAATACTGTTGAAGCGGAATGATACTAACTACGCATATGCTAAACCATGTTCATGGCACAACCTCGTTCGAACACCTGAGGACAGTAGATGGCATGGCATGCCCTTCCTTTTGTGAAGCTGTAGAAAGGAGAAGCCTCATTAAGGCAGACAACATCATGGACGAGTGTTTAACCGACGTAGAGTTGTTCCAGATGTCATCTTCCTACGGAGGCTATTTGCCACCATATTGGTGTTCTGTGAGCCCGACAACATCCGTGGCCTATGGAACAATCATTTAGATGGAATGTCGGAGGACTATCGCCGCCCCTCTACCTATATGGTTGAGCAGATGGTCGTTCTTGATATCAGGCATATGCTCCAGTCGATTGGAAAGAACATAGCCACCTTTTCCCTCCCTGAAACTGATGAGTCGTACGACTACATGGGAAGCAAGCCACAAGAGATCGTCGATAAGACCAACATTGGCGTGGAGCAATAGCACATCTCTGTTTCTGATTCTCTCAACCCAAAACAGAGATCCACGTATGATCACATACTTGTGGCGACCAGAAGTGGTCTTGGAGGTGTATTCTTTGTGGATGGCCTAGGAAGCACAAAAAACCTTTTCTTTTCAAGGCGTTACTTGCCAGGGTTTATTCACAGGAAAAGATAGCTATTGTAGCTGCGATGTCTAGGATTGTTGCATCCATCGTATCATACAAGGAGGAAGGACTATGCACTCAAGGTTTAACACCTCGCTTAATGTCCAAGAAGGTTGGGTGTGCCACTTCACAAAGCAAAGTGGGATCACTACACTCCTCCAAAGATCATCCCTTATCATATGGGATGAAGCCTTGATGATAAAAGGCAAGTGGTTGAGTCCCTTGATAATAGAATGCATGACATCACGGGGCAACATGACTTACCTTTCGGGGAAAGACCGTTGTGTTTGGAGGGAATTTCAGGGAAGTGCTCCCTGTTGTGCGGATAGGAACATGGCCTCAGATAATAGACGCAACCCTGCACATAGGTCATATCTATGGGAAAGCTTGCAACAACTCAGTCTCGTTCGCAACATGAGAGCCCAGAATGATCTCGATTTTACATAGTACCTTTTACAAATAGGAAGTGGTGTAGAGGAGGTAGATGAGGAAGGTAAAATAAGGCTTTCTGACAAGATATGTATTCCATCTATTGGGGAGGAGGCTGATTTCAATAGATTGATAGATAAGAGTTTTTCTAGAGCTTGATGGCAATCTAACATATTCGAGCTAAATGACTTCACATGCCATATTGTCAACTCAAAATGAGTGTGTCAATAGAATAAATATGAAGATGATTGAATGGTTTCGTGGGGGAGGAGATGCTTTATCATAACTTTGATAGTGCGAAGGATGATCCGTATGGTTACTATCCCTCGAGTTTTTGAATACCCTCAACCCAACGACTTTCTCCCTATGTACTAGAATTAAAGATCAATCACCCGGTTATTCTACTCCGTAACATTGATATCACGAATGGACCGTGCAATGGGACAATGTTGGTGGTTCGGAGCTTACAAAGAAATGCTATCGAGCAGAGATCGTGGTTGCCCAACATGATGGGAAGAAGGTACTCCTTCCTTGAATACCATTATGCCCCTTTGACAACGAGATATTCCCGTTTCGTTTCAAGAGAAAGTAGTTCCTGATTAGGCTCAGCTTCGCGATGATGATAAACAAGGCCCAAGGGCAAACCATCCCAATGTCAGTATCTATCTACTAGACCTGGTGTTCTCTCATGGTCAACTATATGTCATTTTGTCTAGAGCCGCATCCAGAAGAAATATTACGATACTAGCTGTTCCCGATAAAGACAAATTAAAGCATAAAAGGTCAAGGAATGACCATGGAAGAACATTATAAGAGAATATTGTGTATGAGGAGGTGCTTACCAGCAAGTTCAAAGTGGCATATGTATTTGTGTTCGAATTCTTGTGATGTACTATCAGAGCAATCACAATGCATTGTTGCTTATATTGTTACTTAGAGGAGAGAGTGTGTATTAATGATAGATTTAGAAACAAACACTACATTGCATGGTTTCTTGAATGGGTTTCTTAGCATTGGCTTTTAATTGGTAGAAAAGTTGTGGGAGAAACGTTGATCACCACAATGAGTTTCTAAGTCGTTTGTAGTGCTTCGATTTATGTGAAGTAATGGTTTCTAGACTAAGAAACGATTGTCCTCTCTCTGCACATTAATTTGCTGCCACATAAGCTATCTATCCTATATGACATACTAAAAAACGGTGAAGAAACCTGCATTGGAAGTGCCCTCATGACCATTGGTTTAGTTGGCACGTCTTATCCTATAAATCATATTTTATATATCGCTGTTGTTTATTTATTTTCTATATCACTGTCGTTTATGTATTTTATTTTATAATTTCGTTGGAAGGGCGTATACTACTAGCACTGAGGCCTTGTACATCTTAGCTTAACGTAGCGCAGCGTAGCGTTTCAAAAAAATTTGAGAGTAGAGTATCAATCATCTCATATCCAACGCTTGCCCTTTCGCTTGCCCCCTCGCTCTCCCTCTCTCCTGGCTCCTCCTCGCACTCTAGCCGCCCCCCGGCGGCGGCGGCGGCGAGCGGCCTCTCGGTGCCTCCCTTCCCACCGGCGCCAACTCCGTTCGGTGGGGAGATGCTAGGCGGGACTTGTCCCCTACCTTCCTCCTCTCGCTGTTGCCCCAAATCTGAAATCCCGGTCGGCTGCCGGCGAGGTCCGGCGTGGAGGCGGTTGTCGGGGCGGGGTGGGGAACGGCGTTCCCCCTCTCCTCGTTCCTCTCTCCCAGGTTCCGGGGAGCCTTCCGGACGCCGTCGGCGGTACGGAGGGCTCCAGCCGGGGACACCGTGGTGACGGCAACGACCAACGATGGGGAAGGGCGGTGTCCTCCTCTTTGGTTGCTGGCGGTCGACGTTCTCTCCTCTTCGGCTTCGATGACTCCGACGGATCGTTTCAGTGATGGTGGTTTGGCGTGGTCGGGGAAGGTGGAAGACGATTGCATCTAGTTTTTTCCTTTTTGTTCCACAGCTCGTGCACCTATTCCGAGATCGGCCATGGCGGCTGCTGTCGTCGGCTTTGGCTGATGGCGACGGGTGGTGTTGTTGTCTTCTTCGCCGGCGCCAGCGTTTCTTTCCAGATCGGGCTTGCTTCCGCCTGGCGTGGTGCTTTGGCGGGGCAGGTGCTGTTTTGGGCTCTGCCGGTTTTCTCGGTGACGTGGTGTCGTGGATGGAAGCGGCGCGGTTCCAGGCGTTGGCGCCGACGTCATGGGGGTTTCAGGATTATTTCGCCGGGCTGTGTTGTTTCCGGTCGTCGTGCCGGTGTTATTTGTTTGTTTGTTAGTTAGGTTGTAGTGATCTGTCTTCTGCTGATTGTTGCACCATGCTGGGCATGGATGTGCCTGAGAGTTCCAGGGCAGGAGACGATCTTTGTTAGTCCGTGAGTGGTTAGGGTGGTGTTATGAGTGGTCTCGGACGTTCACTCTAGTAGTGTCACTTGCTGGGAGTTTTTTGTCGAGCCTGCGGTCTTTTGCTCCAGCCCCCCTAGATGTATCTCAGAGTCTGTAACCGGGGTTCCTTTTGCAGCTTGTGACCTCGGGGGGTCTGTATGAATTTGCTTGTAATCTGCTCTTTGATTGAAATGGAATGTGATTTTCTCTAAAAAAAATTTGAGAGTATTTAAAAATGGTTTAAATATTATAAAAAATAATTTAAAATAGTTTTAAGATCTTTATGAGAACTACTAAAAACCTGAGAAAAATCATTACAAATTACGAAAAGGCTTTAGGCCGGAAGGCAGGCATGGTCCGGACGCGCGCGGCGCGCGCGAAACGCGTAGGAATTAACACACTGTGCGCATGCAGGGTGGGTCCACAACATTTTTTTTGGTGACCTCTCTGTACATTAATTTGCTGCCACATAAGCTATCTATCCTATATGGCATACTAAAAAAGGTGAAGAAACCTGCATTGGAAGTGCCCTTATGACCGCTGGTTTAGTTGGCGCGTCTTATCCTATAAATCATATTTTATATATGGCGAGCGCCAGGCGTCGGACATCCGACGCCTGGAGCGCGGTCCGGACCTGCCTGGGCCGTTCGATCGCCGGCGCCGCGCCAATCCAACGCACCCCCCGCGCTCCGCGTGCATACGCCCAGGACGACTAGTTAGCCATACGTAGTTGAGCACGTTTTTCATTTAAACTCTGATATTTGTATAAAATTCAAACAGTGTTCAAAATACGTGGAATAAATTTAATAATTCTTCTAAAATCGAGAGCAACCCATTTTAAATATTTTTTAAATTTTTTGATTTTTTTTGATTTTTTCAATTTTTTTTGATGTGAAAAAAGGAGAAGGCACTTATGAAACTTACATCTATATTAACGAAACTTGGCCAAGTGATGATGAAATCTGATGAAAATTGGATGAGACCTGTTGAAATTTGGCAGCCCTAGCCCCCCAGCCCAGTGTCGCTGCTCACTCGCGCGCCCCAGCCCCCCTAGTAGGAGGAAACTGGGAATTGAACCTGTGACCTCCAGGTGAAAGCCTTATCTCTACGATGCTAGCCATCAGAGCGCTGCTCTGTTTGTGTTGGACTATCGAAGTACATATTTATATACATATGTAAAAATGGAAAATCAAAAAAATAATAATCGTGCCGTGCCGTGCCGTGCCGACCCACGGGCCTGGCCTTCGGCCCAGGCACGGCACGCCTCATCGTGCCGGGCCGGCACGGCCCGTTTATTTTCGTGCCGGGCCGTGCTCGTGCCGGGCCAAAACATCGTGCTTTCGGGCCGGTCCATCTAGCCATTTATAGTCCGGACCAGCCGGACCTATGCGTGCAAGTGTTTCCCTTTATTTTAGGGGGCTACTAGGGGACGGGATCCCGTCGGCCCCGCCCCCCGACGGGATCACTCCCCCGCCGCCACGTGTCCCCCGACCCCCATTCGGCCTCCACTCCGCCTGCCCGTGTACGCCTCGCCCACTCACCCCCGCGCTCCGCCCGCGTCCGCCTCCATGCTCCTCCGCCACCTCCCCCGCCGCCTCAACCACCACCCTGGCCGGCGGCGCCCTCGCCGCCGGCCTCGCCGCCCTCCTGCCCCCGCTAGTATATGTGTAAGTTTCATAAGTGCCTTCTCATAGTTTCACATTAAAAATTGAAAAAGTGAAAAAAAAAATCAAAAAATTTTAAAAGTATTTAAAATGGGTTGCTCTCGATTTTAGAAGAATTATGAAATTCATTCCACACATTATGAATATTGTTTGAATTTTATACAAAAATCAGAAGTTTAATTGAAAATTTAATCAACTGATCGACTAACATATGCGGTGTCATCTATGCATGCGGGAGCACGGGGATGCGTCGGTTGTGTGCGGTGCCGGACGATCCAACGGCTGGTGCTGGTCCGATCCAGCTTCTCTCGCCGGATGTCCGGACGCTAGCGCCCGCCTACAAATTATTACACCAAATAGGCTATATAAAAAAGATAAATTTTGTTGGAACGCTACACTATGCTACGCTAAGCTGAAATATACAATGCCTGAGTGATCCCGAAGCTCGGCCGACGCTCCGACCCCACCAGAAAGCTCTCCCCTTCCAAAACCCCCTCCCCTCATCTTCATCCTCCCAACCGAATCAGCCGACACCGTCCCCATCCGATGGAGTCCTCCCTCCTCCTCTCCTCCTCCCGCCCGCTCAACCCGTCCCTCCCGGCGCCCTTCCCAACAGCCCGTCGCCGCCACGCGCCCCTCCGGGCGAGGCCGCCGCCGCCGTCCCGGCGCCTCCTCCTCCCTTCCTCGCGGCCGGCCGCCGCGCGGGAGGTGTTCGACGGCGTCCACAGCCAGGACAATGCCCCCGGCGTCGGCCGCGGAGGTGCGCGCCGGAGGGCGTACCGCGAGGAGCAGGGGGAGCCGGGCGTGGCCCCCGTGGCCGCGCCGGCAGCGGCCAGGGGCATCGTGCGGTACGCCGTCCCGGCCGGGGCGGTGCTCGCGCTGAGCTTTGGTATGGCATGGCCGTTTCCTCCTTATGCGCACCGTATTTTTACTGCTCCATGCGCAACTTGCTACCATTTTACAGCATCATCGTCGAATATGTGTACAGCGGAGGCAGCCTCATATGGATTTATTAGGCACTGTGTTTTTTTTGATTGCGTGTAGACAGCTTGGCTTGCGAAGTTCGTAATATGATAAGACTTATAGCGTCGTGATCTAGAGCATGTGGACGTCTGAGTAGTGGTGTGTGGAATAGCTACTAATTCTCCGTTTCAGAGGACAGTCTTATGGAGGGTGGTTCAGAATGTGTTTCCCTGGAAGAGAAAGGACCAAGCTGCAGGAGAATCAAAGCCTTCTGGGATCATGTGGTCCTTTGCTGCTGGTTCCAATCTATCAACATCTACAAGCTTTAATGCTGAAAAGGAGTCAAGGAAAAATCTAAATAAGTTCTATAAGGAGCTTCGGACTCTGAAAACAGTCAACATGGCAGGTAATTTGAAAAACTAAAGTTAGAAATTTAGTATATTGCAAATGCTGGGATAAAGCTCCAATATGTGCATTAAAATTACAGCTCAACTAGCATATTATATTATCTTTCTATTCACTTGTTCAGTTGCTTGGCAGGCCGTCAATTTGGTGACGAGGGTCTATTCTTTCTAGCGGAAAGCTTAGCCTATAACAAGGTCAGGGAACTCATGTAATGGTTGAAGCTAATGTATATGCATACTTGCATGCATATGCATAGCTTGTTTACATGCACTTTCAAAAATCTTAATATCTTTTTAAATAATTCATTACTTTTTTTTGAAAACGGGGATGTTTTGGTATTCCAGAGTGCAGAAGAAGTGGACTTTTCTGGCAATGGGATAACATATGTGGGAATAGAAGCATTTGATGGCATTCTTCAGATAAATACAGCTTTAAAAACTCTTAATTTATCTGGAAATGCCATTGGAGATGAAGGAGCTAAGGTCTTCTGGTTTTTATTATCCCTATATTCCATTATTTTTGTATATTGCATTGTAGTAGTATGCAAAATTGCAAATCATTTATTACGTACAATTTTGGTACTCTGGTCTTGTCTTTACTATCTTAAATATTTGAGTGCGCACAAGGGTTGAGCGAGTGGAAGTGGGTTGAGCTGAAAGGGTGGGGTGGAATGGTCATGGGGTTTGAGGATAGGCATGTCTAGCCTAGGCGCACCTTTTGGATGCGTGGGGTGTGAGGTAAACAGATGATCATTACCACCATCACCAGGTGATTCTTCAGGTAGTAGAGAGAAAATAAGGATGCATAAAGTTAAATGTATTATTTTAAAAATTCTTGAATGCATCAGTTTGATCTGGTATTGAAATATTCCATTCTAATAGACAAACTGGAATTATCTGGAGTAATGTTGACAACTTTTGGAAGGATATTATAGTGCACCTGCCTCATGGTGCCCACCCATATACACAAAAAAGAAAACATAGATTTGAATGACTATTTATTTGGACTCATTTCTTTAAATATTGGGGAAAATTGTAAGTTTACAATATTCTCTGGACAAGCCTCGTGGTTCTTATATTTTTGAAGATAAGCAACCACATCTCAAGCTAGAAAATTACAATGAATCTCTCCCATTTATGTTAGAAATGGGTATTCCTTTTGACACATTTTTTTTCTTCGAGATACGCCCATCATGTACATTTTAAATTCACACCAATGTGCAGGTACTCAACATTTGGATGATTGAAGCGCATACCATATTCATATCTATATTTTTATGGAATTGCAAATACAAATACGAATATGAGAGACATTGTTAAACATATGGGAAATTGTATTTAGTGACCTTATCGATATAGTAGTTCAATAGTACGAATAAGTCATATCCATTTTTCATCTGTAGATGTAGAAGTGGCAACAACTTGGTGACTAGCTCAACAGGCATCTGGAAAGTAATAGCAAATGTGGTTTAATAACTAGCTCAGCAGGCATCTGGAAAGCAATGGCAAGCTCAGTTGAATACTGTGAATAATTCGCATCCATTTTTCATTTCTAGAAGCGGTGACAAAACTTGGTTCTAGCTTAACGGGCATCTGGAATGTAATGGAAAATGCTGTTAATGACTGGGCAACAACATCAATTAGTTTGCTTTGGGGGCTTTATGTGTTATATCATCTGTGCTGATTCACTTTTTTTAATTGGACAAGAAGTCAACAGCAAATGGTTTAGTTTGCTTTTTGCACTTTATAAGCTAAAACATGTGATGTGACTCTTTTTTGAGTTGGCAGCAATGCATGAGTAATCAGTTAGTATGGTTATCATATATGACTATATTATTATGATATTACATTTATCTTGTTTTCCAAGGTAGACTAGTGTTGCATGGTAAACTAAAGTCTGAGTTACATTATGTGTTTTTTTGCTTTTATGCTGGAGGCCTTACGTCATGTCAGCTCAATTATTTAAGTAGTCATCTTGCTAACGTGACAATTTTATATTGTGGGAAATTTTAATATTTGCCACTCTAAAGACTGTCCTTCTCACATTTGCACTTTATCTGTTGTTATCTAATATTTACCGCTCAAAATAATTTCTAATCTAGCATTTGCCATTCTCACCCTTATAACCCATTTAGCATATTTCTTATAATTTATACAATTGTGGAAAGACTCTTTTGCCCCTTGCTCTTTACATAGCTGATCCAAGTTCTCTCTTGATTTGTAAGTGTAAGTGTAACTTGCATCTCCCAGTGCTGCCTCCCAGAGCCGGCTCTCTTCGTTGCTTGCTCTTGTTCAACGCCGGCACTCCTCCTCGCCTCCACCTCCTAATGCCACTCTTCTCGCCGGTCACCCATGCTGCCCTGGCTGCCCCTCACATTCCTGGCCGTCCTCAGCTCCTTAACCCCATCCCCGCCTAGCATTAGCTCTTTCACTGGACGTACAACATCACCCCACTTTCTGGCCGCCCCCACTGGCCTCTAACTCCCAATCCCCTCTCCAGCTTCCTTCACCCAACGGACGACACCCAAGCACCGGTGCAACCATCACACTCAACATGCTGTTTCTCTTGGCACCTTGGATTTTTCCAAGCAACTGAGCACCATTGATGCAGTGTTTCTCCTGGCACTATTGGATTTATCCAATAGATCACTAATGCAGTGTTTTGCTCCTGTTGAATGTCCATTCTTTGATTTGTCTCATTGATCATTACGAATTTGATGCATGGATGTGCTTTGCTTGAGGCTGATGTAAAATGGAATGTATCCGGGGGACATGGTTTCTTGTGAGCTTGTTTGCTGAATTCGAATCCTGGTTGTTTACTCCGTAATAGAAGCAATTATTGTTTCTACAAGTTGCATGAGTAGTAATGATGCATGCTGGCAGAGGAGTAGCGGTTGCAGCGAGGGTGCAACTATGGTGCAAAATGAGAGTATACTTCGATAGATTGTGAGAGGGGCAAGAGTGTAAGTGAAGAAAATAGTTAAATGTGTTAAAAGGGTGAGAATGGCAAATTTTATACTAGAAATTCTTTTGTGGCGTATATTATATTACAACGAATAGAGTGCCAAATGTGAGAGGGCCGCTCTTTAGAGTGGCAAATATTAAGTTTTCCCTTTTATTGTGAGCAAGTTTGACCAAGTCTGTAAAATATGAACAAGTTTAAACCTACCTTAAAGCTATTTTGAGCTTTACTGCTGACTGAATGTAACACTCATGAATGCTTACAGTGTCTTTCAGATATATTGGTAGAAAACATAGGTATTCAGAAGCTGTTACTGAACAGTACCAACATCGGAGATGAGGTGAGGTTCTTTTTCCTGCTCTCCTGTGTGTGTGCATGGGTTGCAATATAACATGGAATTCTCTTTTCAGGGGGCAAGGGCAATTTCAGATATGCTGAAAAAAAATAAAACAATACGTACTCTACAGCTCAGCAACAATATAATTGAATACAGTGTATGTATAATTATAAACATGCACCGAGACAAAGAGATGCACTTGACTCACACAAGGAGAAAAGACTTAACCATATAACTGCATCCTTGCATGATTATGAGAGCTCCTTTTTTTCCCTTGTCTTGTTGCAGGGTTTTGCAAGTATTGCAGAAGCACTTATTGAGAATAATGCATTGCGGAGCTTGTATCTCAAGTTAGTCGCTCACTATCCAGTGATTTTTTCATATGATTTATGTAGTGAAAATGCATGTGAAGTTGTGACAATAGAGACTGTGAGACTAATTAAATTTGTAATTTGCATGATTAACTAATTGTGCACTCGTTTCATTGTATTCTAGTGGCAATTATGGTGGTCCTCTAGGTGCATCCAGCCTAGCAAAAGGAGTTGTAGGGAACAAGTCTTTAAGGGTACTACTCTGCATATCTGATTTGATACTTCAAAGAAAAGTTACATATTCTACCCTTTTATCTAACCAATATTCCATGTGACTAGGAACTTTCTATATTTTCATCCTTTTTTTACTTTTAAGTTAGGAATCAGTATTTCTTTTGGCTTACTAACAGTACGGGAGTTTGTACGGCTTTGGACTCTTCACTTTAGGTTGTGGGTCCTGATCCAATGGAACCAATTTTCTCTCCCTACTTGTCCATCTTTTTTTTGCTATATTCGTTTACGTATTTCTCTATGTTTACTGTTTTTATCCAAAATTTCAAGTTTTAGATGAGTATATTATCAAAATGCTAATAACTGCAATCCATAAGATGGTTAGAACAGCTTTTGTGTGTTTTTTAAAAATACACCAATTGAAGGAGTTGCATTAGATAGTCAAGAAATATATTTTGTCTATCAGAAAGGTGATCGAATTCAACTATTCAAGGGAAACAACTAATGGAATTTATAGATCATTCTCTCACATTATTGACAAGCTGATATCCGCATAACTCCTTTCAAATTTTGTACTAACCATAGCAAATAATGTACTAAGAATGTTTAGGACCTTAGGTTTGGTTATAAAGTCAGAAATTGTTCTGACAGCTCTTATTCTAGCCATTTTTTCATTTAATTTGTTGAATGCAAGATAATTTTGTTTTCTTCTGAAGCTTATTATCATTCATCTAATAATCATTAGATTGTTGGTTGACCTTAAACATTTGTTAGGAACTTCACTTGCATGGTAATGGGGTTGGGAATGAGGGTGTAGGAGCATTGACGTCAGCATTATCTGCTCACAAAGGTGCTTTTCTTGCTAAACATAAAATCAGCTAGCTTATTCTTAACAGATTGCTTTGTGCCTAATTCTGAATTTTTGCATGGCTGAATTACAGGGAAGATAACGGTCTTCGATGTTGGTAACAACAACATTACATCGGAAGGTTCTCTTCAAGTATCTGAGTTCATTAGAAGGACAAAGTCTTTATTGTGGTTCAGTCTCTATATGAATGACATTGGTGACGAGGTAATACAGTTGCTACTATTTTCACTTGCCTGTTATGTTGGCAGATGATATTCTGTGATGCCTACACAAGGTATGACATATGACCAGGCTTTCACTAATCACTCGACATCCACCTTAACTTATTGGACATATAATGATGCATATACTAGACTAAATAGAAGTAATGTTTATGTAATCTTTTATAAATAGAAGTACTGCTGCACAGCTTTGGCTTAAATAGAAGTAAGTAGGATCCTTTCTAGAATGTTCAAATTTGCAAGCTGGTTGGTAGTGAGCCTGGATTTTACCCTTGAAACTCTCATCAGTTATACTTAGGCAGAAAATAATTCACATATTTTGTGCTTACAGCAGCTTGTTTTAGATGACAGCACATATAAATTCTTCACCTGTATTCTATATTACTTTTTATAACATGCTTCTCATATATTGAATGTACACCTATGATTTCATTCTATGCATTGCAGTTCTAGTTCCCTTGTAGCCTTAACATAGATTAATATTAATTTTACCAGGGAGCTGAAAAAATTGCAGATGCTCTGAAACAGAACCAAACAATTTCTACTATAGACGTGGTACGTATTTATTTGGCTATAATACATGGAATATTATTCTTATATTTCTCTTTGGCTATAGTGCCGTATGATTAGAACCATTAAACACCAAAGTTCCTTTGCTCTATTTCATGGCAAAGTACTGATTTTATTTTCCTTTTGTCCTTACCATAACTTATTCTGAAATCAGGTTAGCACCTAAACATAAGGCCTTTGGAATCCAGTAATTTTGGAGGAAAGGAAACATCAAAATTCTTGTGATTCAAATGGGCCCTAAGCCATATAAACAGCTATGAATACATGTAAACATTATGTAGCCCTCATACCTTTTACATTTTCAGGGTGGTAACAACATCCATTCTAAAGGGGTAAGTGCAATAGCTGAAACTTTGAAGGATAATACCGTACTGAGAACAGTAAGCCATCTTACCATTACATTAGTCTGCACAAACAAGAAAAAGATGCTTCTACTGATAAAAAAGTGCTTTGTAGTTGGAGTTGAGCTATAATCCAATTGGGCCAGAGGGAGTGAAGGCTTTGTGTGATGTTCTCAAGTTCCAAGGGAAAATCCAAACCCTTAAGCTTGGTTGGTGCCAGGTAGTCTTCTGAACTGAATATAAATATATAATCACATGCTTTAAGTGTTTTTGTTTCTTCCGCCAAGTAACATATCCTGCAGATAGGAGTGTCAGGTGCAGAGTTCATTGCTGATTGTTTAAAGTATAACACAACCTTATCAACATTGGATTTGCGAGCAAATGGACTTGGAGATGATGTATGTCAAAATCTGTAATAATATCATAGCTTGCACTTTGATAAAGATACTTTCTGATTTTCCCCCTCTTTTTCAAGGGTGCTATCTGCTTGGCACGGAGTTTCAAGATAATCAATGAATCTTTGACATCACTTGACTTGGGTTTTAATGAGATTAGAGTAAGTAAACAGAGTTTGCTTTTCATTTAACTAGTGGTGGATTTGCAATATCCATGATGCTCAGCATCCTTCATTTGCGGACAGGATGATGGAGCGTTTGCATTGGCTCAAGCACTTAAGGCTAATGAAGATCTTGCAATCACATCATTAAATCTGGCGAACAACTTCTTCACAAAATTTGGACAGGTCAGTTGCACCGTCAATTGTCTGTATACAACAACAACAACAACAAAGCATTTAGGTCCCAAACAATTTGGAATAGGTTAGAAATGAAATCCAATAAGAAGTCACTAAATTTACACACACGTGCACACACATAAAAGAGCTAAAGAGGGTGAAAACCTAGGTCATGGTTCGGGCACGTGGATTGCTAATTCCATCACCCCTTTCTAAGGCTAAGTCTCTACATATGTTCCAATCTTTCAAGTCTCCTTATTGCCTCCTACGTCAAGTTAGGTCGGTCCGTACCCCTCCTTACATTATCACTACGCCTAAGGATTCCACTATGCACCGGTGTTTCTAAAGACCTTCGTTGAATGTGTTCCAATCGATGTTGGACAAGCTTCTCTTCAAATGGTGTCACCCCAACCTTCACGGATAACTTCATTAGGAACTTGGTCCATTCTCGCATGGCCACAAATCCATCGTAACTTACGCATCTCTACTACATGTAACTGTTGGATATGACGTCTTTTGGTAGGCCAACATTCTGTACCATACAACTTCGTCGGCCTAATTGTCGTATTATAGAACTTATCTTTTAGCTTTTGTGGCATTTTCTTATCTCAAAGGATGTCAGATGCCAATCATCATTTTATCCACCCCGCTTTGATCTATAGATAACATATTTATCGATATCACCATCTCTCTACAACATCGACCCCATATAACGAAAGATATCTTTATTAGGTATTACTTGTCATTCTAAGGTAACATCTCCCTCCTGCCTAGCAAAACCGAAGTCGCACAACATATATTCGGTTTTCATCCTACTAAGTCTAAAGCCCTTCGATTCTAGAGTTTGTCTCCATAACTCCGATTTCCTATTAACCCCACTCCTTTCATCAACTAGCACCACATCATCAGCAAAGAGCATACACCAAGGGATGTCTCCTTGTATGTCCCTAGTAACCTCATCCATCACCAAAGCAAATAAATAACTAAATAAGGGCTCAAGGCTAACCCTTGATGTAGTCCTATATTGACAGAGAAGTCATCAATGACGCCGTCACTTGTCTGCACACTTTCATTGTTACCGTCACTGTCATTGTGATGCATACCCTTAATAAGGGTTACATACTTTGTTGGGGTTTTGTGTTTCTTCAACGGCCACCACATGGCATTCGTTGGTATCTTGTCATAGGCCTTCTCCAGATCAATGAAAATCATGTGTAAATTCTTCTTCTGCTCTCTATACCTCTCCATCAGTTGTCTTATCAAGAAGATCGCTTTTGTGGTTGACTTTCTAGGTATAAAACCAAACTGATTTTTGGTAACACTTGTCGTCCTTCTTAAATGATGCTCAATAAGACAATAACCCTCTCCCACAACTTCATTGCGTGGCTCATCAGCTTAATTCCATGCTAGTTGGTACAACTCTAGATATCTCCCTTATTCTTGAAGATTGGTACTAATATACTTTGCCTCCACTCCTCCGGCATCTTGTTTGAGCGAAAAATATGGTTAAATAGTTTGGTCAGCCATACCTATTGTTGTTTGCAAGGCATCTCCATACCTTGATAGGGATACCATTAGGACCCATCGCCTTGCCCCTTTCATCCTTCGTAAAGCTTCTTTTACCTCGTATTCTTGAATCCTCCGCACGAAACTCCTATTGGTATCATCAAAAGAGTCATCTAACTCAATGGTAGAACTATCATGTTAACCATTGAACAAGTTATCAGACTACTCTTGCCACCTATTCTTGATCTCCTCGTCCTTCACTAGTAGTTGATCTGTCTTATCTTTGATACATTTACTTGGTTGAAGCCCCTTGCCCTCCTCTCATGAAACTTGGCTATCCTGTAATGTCATTTTCTCCTTCCCTCGTACCTAGACATTTTCCTCGTTGGCCCGACCTCTTGCTTCACGCACAGCTCGCTTTGCTGCCTTCTTTGCCAATTTATACTTTCCTATGTTGTCCATGCTAGGTGTAAGCACCTGTAACATTCTTTCTTCTCCTTAATAGCCTTTTGGACATCTTCGTTCCACTAGATCTCCTTGGGTTTGCAGCTGCTTCCTTTGGTCACTCCAAACACCTCCAAAGCCACTTTTTGGATGCAAGTTGTCATCTTCACCCACATGCTGTTTGTCTCCTTCATTCCAAAGGCCTTCATCAATAACCTTCTCCTTAAAGACCTGCGCCTCCCCCTTGAGCTTCCACCACTTGGTTCTTGCTATTTTTGTGCCCTTTTCTCAGCACGCACAATCTGAAAGCGAAAGTCGACCACCACAAGCTTGTGTTGAGGTACACCACACACCTTTGTAGGTATCACCTTACAGTCTAGGCAAGCTTGCCTATCCTTTCTTCTTATAAGGACAAAATCGATTTGGCTAGAGTGTTGTCCACTATAAATGGTCACTAGATGGGATGACCTCTTTCTAAATAAGGTGTTAGCTATCAACAGGTCATATGCTATAGCAAAGTTCAAAGACTTCGTCCCCCTCTTTATTTCTACCACCATACCCAAAGCCCTCATGCACCTCTTCAAACCCCACATTAGCACCTACATGGCCATTGAGGTCTCCTATGATAATCTTCTCTCCGGTAGGCACACTTCAAACCATGTCATCCATGTTTTTCCAGAATTGTCTTTTGGTGTTTTCATTATGCCCTATTTGAGGGACAAGCACTAATGACGTTCAAAACCATATTGCCAATGACTAACTTGACTATGATAATTCTGTCCCCTTGCCTTCTGATGTCCACCACTCTGTCCTTTAGGCTCTTGTCAATCAAGATGCCAACTCTTTCTGTTCACAACTACGCCTGTATATTGAAGCTTGAAGCCAGTATTCTCTTACCTCTTTTGCCTTCTGTCCCTTCCATTTAGTCTCTTGGATGCATAGAATATTCACGTCTCCTAATCACCGCATCAACTAACTCTCGTAGCTTACCTGTCGAGGACTACATTCCAACTATCTAAGCGAATCCTACTTAGTTCGGTAACTTCCTCACCCTCTCCCATTTTTCACTACACCCAGGCTTTGTTGTAGCGCACCACTAAGGACGTGACAACTCGATCCTTGCTCATGTATCACCATATTTGGATCAAGATATAACACGACACCAAGGGATGTCGGTCTGACCCTTGCTTATCACCACACCCGAGTTCAGATATAGCGTGTTGCTAAGAGGGTTACGCTCCAATGGCTGGGGTTTTACGTTGGCTTGTCAAACCTATCACAAACCTCCTCCTTTATCCGGGCTTGGGACCGGCTATGTTGAACAACATAGGCGGAGTCATTTTTGTCAATTGTTTGTATATTGTAGCATATTAAATTTTGTTTATGCTTTGTTTGAATCAATACAGGTTGCTCTGACTGAGGCGCGAGACCATGTATATGAAATGAGTGAAAAGGAGATCGACATTTATTTTTAGTTATCTCCAGTTTCTTCATGGAAGGCGTGATTCTGCACAATTCCCACATAAGCAAGGCTTTTGGGTCATTAAGTAGTTCGAAGAAGCAAATGGGGGAGATCATGATTTATGCTTGTACAGAAAATTTTGGCATATTAGTTAACTCCGTAACATGTAGGTTAGTTATTCAATTGCTGATATTCAATTTTTCTGGAAGAATTAATCTTGAATTGATCGATTCATACTGCAAGTAGAGTAAGGTCTACACCATATATCACATTATTGTGCCCGTGCTCTTTGCTTCTGCGTGTTTTAATGGGTTATGCTACTGAATTCTGCTTGTTTATCTTTTTTTCTTTTTGTGGGAAAACTGTTTGTTATCTTGTATGAGTAGTATGGTTGTCATTCATATGATAGTTTAATTATTTTGGAAATATGCAGTGGATAGGAGGACAATATATACTTTGGTGCCAAATAGTAGTTTTCATGCGATTTTGTTGTGGTTCCGGATCTGGTTGCAGGTGTTCTTTAAACCTGTTGTCCATGCCGTCCGTGTGTTATGATGTTCATACCTCGGAAATCTGAGAATCGGGCGTACCATCTACAACAATAGCATGCCTGCATGGTGCACAAAGATTGCGCGTTACATTCTCAATTTGTTTGCAAGATCACCCATGTCGCATTATTACTCCGGTTAGATAGGACCATCTACTCGTCTAGGCAGCGTACGTCCAATCCTAGCCCAAAAAATCACACTTATTTTCAACATGGGTCCAGTATTACTGAAACATAAGTGATGTAACGATGATTGGTATCTATTCAGTTTCTCAATTAATTTGGTCTTAACGTGGAATACCACACATTAACAAAATCGGATCAAAATAGTGTCTTGACTAATTAAACAAAGGTTTGAAGTGGCTTTTATTGAGGTGGTGACATATGTGGTTGGTTTTGGTGTTGTGGCGTGGATTTATCTCTACCTCAAATTTACTCACCACTCACCACATGTAATACCAACGTAAAACCATTGTTTGACCGGTTAAGAAACCATTTTGGTTTGGTTTTGCTAATTAGAGGGCTACTCTTCCGATATCAACATTAGGGACTACATTGGTTTGTTGGCCATAGTTGAGGGACCAAATAGATACCTTTTTCAACGTAGAAACATCGACAAAGCATGGTTAACACTAACAAAAAATATTATGGAACATGAGTGAATTAGTGATGAAAGATGATAAAACAATTGATGAACCTGGTGAAAGAACTAATGACGTTATGTTTTGTAGTTATTCAAAATATATTTTTCCCTATACAAACAAAATGTTTCACAAAAGCAGATATAATGTATCACTAGAATAAAGGTGATGTTTCACCACACAACCTTTGATTTTTTTTACAAGAACAAAACCCAATAATATTTCATAAAAGAAAATCAAATGCTACCGACATTTGCTATTAATGTTTCATACTTACATAAATGATGTTTTGGTGAAAATGAAGATGCATCTTTTTTAGGATATCTTCTCTAAATTTGACGAGCCCTGGATCCAATCGTCAAGCTTGTGGGACAAAGAATGATGCTCATCATTGACCCTTACACAAGAGAGAGGAAACGAGAGATGTTGAGGGACGAGACATGCATTTTCTTAAAAAAAAATAATTTCCATAAAGCATAGGAAAATATGTTGCATGCGTCTTCAAAGAAGCGCAACATGTTCGACTTGCAAGCCTACCTGGAGTCCCTCCTCCCCGTGACCCCCGAACATTCTTACCCACATGTAAATCGAACATAACACAAGTAAATCTTTTTTTAAAAAAAAGTTTTATATGTAAATTTATCATAACAAATTTTATAAAATACCAAAAAATATACATTAAAAGTATTGCATATATGCTAATACTGTTTTTTCAGAATTTTTTATATGTTTATATGGGTTAAATAAAATAGAGAAGTTTTCACTGGTGGCATGTAGGACAATAAATTAGCAATTGTGATGGCATAGAAAATAGTAACGACTAAGCGATGACAACCCAGTTCTTTTCAGCTTAACAGCTTAATGGCTTAATTGCTTAACGATTTATCTACGTTTTAAAAAGACATATGCTTTGAATTTTTTGAGTTCGTTTTTTTGCTGTTTTGAATGTGGGTCCTAACGCTTTTAAAAAGCAAGTCAAATGAAATGAATCCGAATCTCAAGAATATCTCAAGAAGTTCAGTCATTTCAGCCATTCAGTTGTTCAGCCGTTCAGATAAGCTCAAAAGAACAGGGCCTAAGACTGTAAGTGACTATGTATTGGCAGAAAAAAATTACCCTTTTTTTTTTTATCATGTAGGCATGTAGCCCTTATACTGTCCGAGTGTGGTTTATTTATAAAAGTTATTTTGTTGAATGGAAATAGTGTATAGTCCAATGGAGTTTTTTCCTAAAAAACGCAACCAAACTAGTTTAGGTTATTACTTTCTCTTAATCCAACAATTTAGTGACCTTTTGCCCATAGGAGGTAGGAAAGATGATAGATATATATTTTAGAGTAAATTACAACGTAGATCCTTAAAGTTGTTTAGCACTTTCACTTAGGTCCGAAACTTCTAAAACTGGATATTTCAGAAACATGAAGTTGTGTTACCATTTTCATTATATCTAAAGTTGTATGGAGAGAGTGGTTTAGATGATATGCATGGTTACCAGTCAACATACTTAATAGAGATAATTCCTTATTTGCCATTCCCGAACTTCGCGTTTCCTTATTTGCCACTAAAAAAGTTTGCCTTCCTTATTTACCATCCAGTTTAATTTCGATGCCCAATTTGCCACTCCGTTAGTCTTGCTGTTAGCTGCTGTTAAGTGCCTCATTTTCAGCATAACCATCTCCTTTTAATTCTCTAGAAATTTCCTTTTTGCCATGATTTGATTTGGACAGATCCACTGAATTTTGTCTGAATGTTTAAACCTTTTACAATATTTGTATTTGATAGGATTTCATTTCAATTTGATAGAATTGAACACAATTATTGTCGGGGATAAAATTACGGCCCATTGCCATGGCCCACTCCCTGACGGCCCAATCGAACAGCCTACCAGGGCCCAGCTCCCTGGAAGGTTCTATCTGGCCCCTGTGCATCCTGCCGAACAGCTTCCTAGCTAGACCTGATCATGGGCGGCCCGGCCCGATGAGCCCGGCCTGACCCGACCCGAAAAAGCCCGGCCCGACCCGGCCGGTGCATCGGGCCGGGCTCGGGCCTCGGTCTGAAGCCCGGTCGCCGGGCCGGGCTCCGGCCCGAGAATTTAGTGCAACAAGCTATGGCCGGGCCGGGCTTTTCGGGCTTCGGGCCGGGCTCGGTCCCGAAACAGAGGCCCGGTGCATCGGGCCGGGCCGGGCTCGGGCTTGGTCCCGCGGGACCGGGCTTTGCTAAGCCCGGCCCGGTGGATGATCAGGTCTATTCCTAACTGGCATGATGCGTAATGGCCCATGAATCGTGTTTGAGTCCGACTCGAGCAAGAGTTTTGCACGGCTACGTGAAGACCCGGACGTGGTTTCCCGGATTGGAGCAGACGTCGTGATCCCCAAGAATTGGAGTTTACCTTATCTACCTCGGGATGTATTTGGCATATACCGAGTTTGTTACGTATTCGTAATTAGCCCGGCCCGATTATCCCTTGGTAGGTCGGTTCCTCAAGACTATATAAACCGAGCCCCTACGGCGTGTAGAGGGCACGACTTAGATGTACGAGGTCCTTGCATACTACTCTCTGTACACACATAACCTCGCCGAGACCTGTTCGTCTCGTCGAGTTTCCTCTTGTAATACTCTTTGATATAAAGAAAGGCTGGACGTAGGGCTATTATCTCTCTTGAGAGGCCTGAACCAGGATAAAAACCCCTGTCTCCCTGTTCGCTGTTGTTCGTCTTGTTCGGCGTGTCTCCTATCTCATCTTTCAAGAACCTTTAATCGACTTGGAATCGATATCTCAACCGTCGACAATTATATTTACATTCATTAACATTTAACATGATTTCATTTAAATTACATATAGTTTTAGAAATTCATTTGAAAGTCTAAAGTTCACCATAAATAACCACACATTTAACATGGTAATACATCACCATACAACATGAAACATGGCATTACATCATGATACATAAGTATGGGTTGTCATGTAAGTTCAAGCTCAGCAACACATCAAAGAGTACTGCACATCAAACATAACACATTGCATGATAATACATGCTAATACATCACATGCTACATTGCATCAAACATAAAATCAAACACACATCAAGCATGATAATACATCACATGCTAAGCCTTCTCTTGCTTCTGGTGCCCATTGCAGGGCTAGCAGGATCAAGTTGTTTGCTTCTTGTGCCCATTGCAGGGCTGTCATGTGGCACCTCTAAAGTTCACCATAAATAACCACCCTTTTAGCTCGCCTTCGGCCGCCACCCTTGTGCCGCCGCTGCAGCTCGCCTTCCGCCGCAGGGAGGTGAGCCGCCGCCGCCACCGCTACTCCCCGAGGCGACCCGCCGCCGCCGCTCGCCTTAGGCTGCCGCAGGGAGGTGAGCCGCCGCCGCCACCGCTCGCTGGAGCCCGCCTCCCCGAGGCGAGCCGCCGCCGCCGCGAGGTGAGCCTCCGCCGCAGCCGCCGCCTTAGGGTTTTGGCCTGGACAAAACCCTACACGCTGGAATGAGGCGGAATGGAGTTGCCGGCCAACAAAAAGATCTGACAGTGGGCCCTAGCCTTAACGGTGACCTGTTAGATCCTAACGGAGTGGCAAATTAGGCACCGAAATTAAACTAGATGGCAAATAAGAAAGGCAAACTTTTTTAGTGGCAAATTAGGAAACGCGAAGTTCGGGAATGGCAAATAAGGAATTATCTCTAATAGATATGTGGTCACAAATTCAACAAAAATTGAACTCAAATTGGGAAAATAAAAAAATCTACTTCCCACGGCTCCAAAGCACTGAACACATTACCTGGTCAGGGGACCCACAAATGACAGGAAAATCAAAATCAACCAACATGAAGTATTTGGACTTCAGATGGGCTCGATTTAATGAAATCAAAACCAAGTAAATTGCTAGCTGCTATTGATGATTTGGGCCTTTAGGGGCCGTAGCCCGCAGGTCCGGTAGAGTCACAGAGGTTAATTGGATATCCGGATTATACAAATAGTTTGGGATAAATGAATCCGTATCCGGATTCATCTGATATCGTCGTCCCGTATCCATATCTATATCCGAATAAAAATATCCATATTCGACCCGTATTCGAAATTATTTGACAAATATCTGGTACGATCCTATCCGTATCCATTTTTCAACCGGTCTGGACCAGAAAATATACGACTCATTTTCTCCCCTAGTATTTAATAAATCTACATATAGTAATAAAGTAAAGAAAATTAATGAATAAAATAGATAATTGATAACTAGCAATTTCATACTAAATTTATATCTTGGTGTGCAATGCAATTTTAGTGTTAATAGTGTGTAGCTTTAAAGTGACTAATAGTTAAGAAAATTTTAGTAGCATGAGAATTAGCAAATATGATATAATTATCCTTTAACTTTCTTGATAAAAAAAAGTTTTGAAATGAATATTTCTAAAACCAAACATATGTGAGGATTTGTCTATATGCCACCGTGCAAAATGGCTCCCTCCTACTTATAACCCTCCACGGTGGCTTCATCGAATTGTCATCTTCATCGTGGTAACCACCACTCATACACCATTTTCGCCTCTTCCAATGATTTCTTCCCATATTCCCATTTACCAATCCTCGAAAAAGGCGTCTTTGCCCCCTTCTTCTTCCTTGCTTCATCTTCCTCTCCCGACTATGGAGCATAATGTCGACTTCGCCGCCTTGCCATCCAAAACTCGCCGTCCTGAGCTGCCTCGCCGTTTAGCGTCACCGTCGTCCCCTCTTCTCTACATGCCGACGTTGTCCCCTCTCCTCCACGCGCCTTGGTCATCTTCACCTTTGTGTCGTCACCGTCGTCCTCACCTCCGCTACGCCATTCTTCTTTACAAGCTGTCGCCGTCCCTTTACCTTCCACACACCACCGTTCCTCTCCTCCGCGCGCTGCCGCCATTTCTCACTTCAGCGGCACGGCGTTGCCATTCCTCACCTTTGAGCGTTGCCGTCATTCCTCACCTCCATGTGCCGCCGTTGTAAATCTCCTTCGCTGCGTGCAGTTCCTCACCTTCTCCATGTGCCATTCGTCACCTCCATGTGCCGTTGTCCTAGCACCACCAAGGTGCTCGTCGATGGAATTGACAGAGGAAGATAAGGAGACAGAAAAGAGAGAGGAGACAAGGGCAAATGTGTCAATTTACATGGCTTTAGTAGGAGAAAAAATTAGGATTGGTTAAAAAACCCGAAAATTTCATGTAATAGGTAATTCCAATTTGAAAAGTGGTACCTTAACGGCGCTATTGTGCGGGGTGGTAATTGGTAAATAGACCACTTCTGTACGGTATCAAATATGCCATTTTCTCGAACATATATACGTATCCACTGCCGGCCAAGATCTAGACCACTGCATCAAAAATAGAAGAATGAGTAGTTGATCGGTGTCATCGTAAATTCTCATGCTTGCGCTAGGCCATTCGCGAGAAGTCCGTGTTGCCGTGATGCTGCCCATGCCACACGTCTCTCTGAATCGACCGCAATTATTCGTTTACTTTTGGAAAAATTTAGGGAAACTGAAGACGCAAGCCAATCAATTATGCACTAAGCATTTCCGTACTAAATCTGTGTGTTGTACACTAGTACTAATAATATATCCAGGGCTCAAAATAGCCTTACACACATACATATATGATCTTCCTCTTAAGCGAGCTTAAGCCAGCCATGTAACGCTTGTTTAAGCCATCTCACGCTCTTACGTCCTATTCGTGTCAAGCATTCCGGTCCTTTGAATATGACATGCACGTACTTAATTAGTAATGCCTCTGTTTTTCTATTTAACGCTTATTTTTGAGCACATCTTTGACCATTCGTCTTATTTAAAAATTAGTGCAAATTTAAAAAAATTTATGTTATACTTAAAGTAACTTTAATGATAAAACAAATCACAACAAAATAAATGATATTTACATTTTTTAATAAGACGAATGGTTAAACACATGTTTAAAAGTATAAATGTCGAAGAAAAAAGAATGTAAAAAGAACAGAGGGAGTAATTTACTAGTGCATCAACAGATACCAGTAGCGAAGTGCCGAAGTGATCAACTCACACAAGCATGCACCAGTAATTCGTTCTATAACGATGCAGAGTTTGTGCTTATTAAACGAAGATTCAATCGAAGACGGTATGCTCTAAAAAAACGAATATCTGATTTATTATTAAAGTTCAATTTGCGTGCATGTAAGCACAGTTCACACGCATGCATGCATGCATACCAACTGTTTAATTAGTTCCACCCATTTGGGCCGGATCATGGCTCTTCTATCCTCCGCTTCTTTTTAGCTTTGTTTTGTTAATTTTATCAATTTCATTTTGATTTTTTAGCTCCTTGTCTCTTCCATGTCCTACATGTATGTGACATGTTTGTAAGCATTCTCACAATCTCACCTATGATGTTAATAGAAGGGGCACGAGTTCATATGTCTCCATCGTCCAAAAATAGGATGAATTTCAGTCGACTTTTATGAAATGTTGTATTTCAGTTCAATGATCCAGATCTCTCCCCCCTCCCTCCCTCCCTCCCCGGCCACCTACGCCCCTCGACCACTCCTCCCCAACCCCCGCCCCAATCACCAATCCTCCTGGCCTACCACTAATCCTAGCACCAACGCTGCCCCTCCTCCTCCCCACTCTCCCTCTCTGGCTGCTCTGTGTGCCTCCACCGCCACCATAGCCCCTCCAACCAACCTATTAATGGTCAGCACCACCGCCATCACCACTCCACTGCTTTTCCTCTTGTCTCCACGTCGCCTTGACCAACCTAACTCCCAACGTCAGTACGACCCACCCACTGTTGTCACCCCACTACTTTCGACCATGTCCGCGGCTCCATTGTTGCCACCATCCCACCACAAACCCCTCACCATCATCAGTCCACTGCCTACCCAACATCACTTTAAGCTTGAGGGCACTAGGAACACCAACTTGAACCCCCAATCCTAACATGAACCCCAACAGAAACGACGCAGTGGGAGAAGGGAAAGGTGGCGCCGATGAGGAGAAAGATAGCGGTGCAGGTAAGTCGATTGATATTGAAGTCATTTCAGTCGCATGATGTTTAGCAATTATTTTAAAAGAAAGAGATCTTGAATCAATAATTGACGACCCTTTATCAAAGAAGACGTTTGCAAAATAACAATTCATTATACTTTGGATTGTCTATAAATGACACGACATAGAGTATGCTAGACAAACATATATGAACAAACTTTTTCCATAGACACGCAGAGAGACAACTAGTAAATGACACAGAAGGTGTAAAGAACCAATAGATTTAATTGTGAACGCAATGGTGTTATGGTGATGACGATGAAACTTTCATATTCAAGCATCGACCCTTCGAATGGATCAAGGCTAAGAACGTCATATTTGAACCCAGGTGTCTAGTAGGGTTCATTTAGAAGTCTAGAGCCTTGCGACCATCTGAACTACTAGACCAATTTTTCCAGAGAGACCCATTAGTGCTTGACGCGCGATAGGCCAAAATGGTCCTAGCGACAATGGTCCAACTCTGCAATGGCTAGTTTTACGGCCTATCTAAGGCTTGAGAGTATCTCTTGGTGGAGTGCTGATTCATTTGAGCCACTATTTAAGCATATTTCATGGAGAGCCATCTAGATCTAGGGTAATTTAGAAGATTGAGAGGAGGGGGTGTGTGAGAAAGAGAAACCTTCCTTGGAGCTTCATGGAGGCTTGATCCAACAAGATTAAGGCATCTACAACTCAATTGCTCAAGACTCTTGCTTATAGATCAGATTGAGCTTGGTGACCAAGGAGGGAACTTGTGAGAGGCTCAAGTTGGTTGTGAAGGTCAGAGTCCATCAGCTGGAATCGGAACGATACTTCTCTTCGTAAAAAGTGCTCTACATAGAAGTAGAAAAGAAAAAGCCTTTTCTAAATCCCGAAAAAAAATCCTTTTTTTCCTCTCTTTTCTTTGTGCTCTTTATATTTTTACATGCTTTACTCTTGTTCTTTATTTTGTTTGCTCATTATGTGTGTTTCGGGGTAATAAAGTTTTGATGTTGACCTAATTTTTTTTAAAAAAAAGCTTTGCTCTCAGTACGTCCAATTCAACATCCTTTTTGGGACTTGAAGGTCCTTGCAAGTTCCTACATAAGAAGACGATAGCTAGCTAGGTGGGTGAGTGACCGCGTGGAGGGTGTGAGACGGTTCAGTTTGGTGAAGTGCGCGTAGTCTCTCGTCTAAGCATACTAGAATGGCTTCCAGTGTGCAGCCATGGCTTCTCATCGTCATCCCCCTCCTTCCGGCTGTGGTTAGCTCCACGGCGGCGCCGGCGCCGGAGCCAGTGTTCGATGAGAACTACGTGGCTTCATGGGGTGGTGATGGCTATCACTTTGTCAATCAGGGTACGGAGATCCGTCTCACCATGGACAAGAACTCCGGTACGTACACATGCATCTTCTTCCTCCTCCTCCATTAGAATGCAGCTTCATATCTCCTTGTCGTCGTTGCATGCATTGCAGGTGCAGGGTTTCGCTCCAAGATCACCTACGGCTCAGGCTTCTTCCACATGAGGATCAAGATCCCCGCCGGGTACACGGCCGGCGTCGTCACGGCCTTCTACGTCAGTGACCTCCAGTGATTGATTTCTTCCCCCCCAGATCGATCGAAATGATCGGAACTAGCTTGCATGCCGTGCGCGCAGCTCGTGTCGGAGCCGGAGACGGGCGTCCACGACGAGCTGGACTTCGAGTTCTTGGGCGACAAGGACGGCAAGCCCGTCACCCTCCAGACCAACGTCTACATCGACGGCCATGGCGACCGGGAGCAGAGGTCGCACCTCTGGTTCGACCCCGCCGCCGATTTCCATGACTACAAGATCCTTTGGAACCCCTACCTCGTCGCGCAAGTCCCTCCAACCTAGCTACGACCGATTGATATTAATTTGTGATCCTGAAATGCAATGCAATCAAAATTAATTTAATTTATGTTGAAAAGTATAAGTTAATTGACCATCATTCTCTATCATTTTCGGATGAATTGATCGGTACATGCCTGCAACTTTACATGAAACTCAATGTAAATCATCTACCATATTGCATATTCATCCTCTTACGATTTGGATGCAGGATGTTCGTAGACGAGACGCCGGTGAGGGTCTTCAAGAACCTGACGGCCGCCGGCGGCGGCGGCTGCGGGGGCGAAGGGTTCGAGTTCCCGGCGAAGCGGATGCTCGTCCGGGGCAGCGTGTGGGACGGCTCCGACTGGGCGACGGACGGCGGCGAGAGCAAGGTCGACTGGAGCCACGCGCCCTTCGTGGCGTCGTTCCGGGGATTCGGCGTCGACGGCTGCGCCGCCGGCGGCGACGGCGCGGTGCCGTGCGGGTCGGCGGACCTGTGGTGGAACGCCGGCGAGTACAGGGGGCTCACCGCCGCGCAGCAGGCGGCGTACGACGGCGTCAAGAGGAACTTCACCTACGACTACTGCACCGACGAGGGCAGGTTCAACAACCACCTCCCGCCGGAGTGCAGCTTCAACTAGCTTAATTAAGCTTGCTGGATCATGCATGCAGCATGCTAATATGTTATCATTAAATTGATTAAGATGGTAAGTGAATGGAGAGGATCAAAGGAAGGAGTGTGGTGCAGTTTACTCTGAAACAAAATAAAATCAAACAATTTCTAAAATTACAGAGTGTGATTGTTAAGGATAGCTCTGGTCTCTGGGATGACTTATCTTTTGCCGTTTGCAAAAGCTAAACTAAACATTTGGCTTGCATCGAACATTTTTAAAATTTTAAATCACTTTCTAAATCAAATTATCTAATTTGTTTGAAGAGCGTTCAATGAGATTGAGTTTAGGCTCACAACATCACTCTGACTCAAAAGAGAGAACATCTCCACCTAGACTTCGTCTCCTCTCCTCTCGCTTCGGCATCCTCGCTGGAAGTGAGAGGGAGGGGTAGTGCTCTTTCGTCCCTTGTTCCTCTCCTCTTAAAGAAGCACACACTTCCGGTATGCAGAGAACAAAGAGTTATGCTATGTGGCGACCTTGGATGGGTGTCATAGTAGGGGCGATTAGGTCTAACCATGACAGGGGAATGTCTGACGAGGTCGTCACAACGTGGTCGAATTCAGACCTTGTTGCTCTTTGTTGGCCTTGGTGGTGTTCGTGTTGCTAAGGCTAGAAAAAACCTCGTGGCTCACTACTTGGCTCGGGCTCGACCTGACCTGGGGGCGGAAATGGGCTCAAGTGCTCAAGCCATGGCCTGTTTTTCTGGCTCGGGTTTCCAATGAGAGGACATGAACCAACTCGCAAGTGGCTCGACAAGCCTAACTAGATCAACGATCTGGCGCAGCACCAAGCCCATTCAACATCTCGATGGAAGCTTGGTGACCAGTCACATCAGCCCACCTGCGGTAATTGGATATGAACTGTGTGTGCATGTAGTCAGTGCCCGTGCTCGATTGTATAACACTCATGCCCTAGCCTGACAACCTCTTGTATCCCCTAACCCCAATCCCTCTATGTTGGTGGTAGTGGTCGTTGCCCCGCGCCCTCTCTTGGTCGCACGCCTAGCATTGCTCTACAATGTTCACCCTCTTGGCCCCACCCTTCCCGGTCGCTGCCTTCCACCCTCTCGGCTCTCACGATCTCGCAGACTCGGGGTCTCGGCAGTTGCGCTTAGCAACCGACTCACCTGTCCTTGCCTTAATGCCTAACAGCCGTCTTTCGCCGTCCACTCTGCTCACCAGGCACCTCCGGCAATCTGGTAGACTGGCATTGCATCGGTGCACCACGTAGGCAGCAAGGTAACTACTAAGTAGGTTATTTGATTGAATTTGATTTGATTCAATTTGGGATATAATAGGCCAAAAGGGTATGAAAATTGAAAATACGAAAAATGAGATGACTAAGCTACATTGCTACTTATGTGATGCTCCAATAAAGTGTATTGTTGTTGTGTGTTGTCATGCTGCAGGCAGGCTCCACGAGTTAATGAGGTGCCCGTAAGCCAGGAATAAGCTAAGGCTCGGCTCGGCGGGGCGTATAGTGATTCAACATTGAGTATCTCAGTTGTGTATCTCTGCAACATGGTTAAGCTCCTTAGCACACTATAACAAAGTTACGGATGCATTGTCGATCCATCGTGAGAGGAACCCTGTCTCAAGAGAACATAGATACTTGTCATAGAGCTGGATGACACCACCATTCAAATCATCCTTAGGTGTTGCTATCAACATTGCGTGCATCTTATAATCTTTTATGTTATAGGCCATTATGTTTTCTTAGGTAGAAGGTCATATATGGTTGCCATATGCCATATGTGACCACCAAAGGATGATCGATAAGCACCACGAGGGGGATGTGCACTTTCGGGTAGCTTGGGCGTCGGGATCTTGTTGAATGTAACTTTGGGTATGGATCCCACCAGTAGCCACTCTGGATTATTTGAGTATGGATACTTTCGACTATCACTTCAGGCATAGATTGCTTATGCTTTTCTTTGCCAATTTTTTTGACAGAGAATAGTAATAATTTTTACGTGGTTGTTTTCTTCTTTGTTGGCCGGTCTTAAGTTGAGATAATTATTTTCTTGTATGAATTCTACATTGTTAACAAGGGATGCTACTCCATCACCTAAAATCTAATTTACTTTATGAAGCTGTTAAAGTTAAGAATTTAGCCATCAATAACTCGAACCCGGGAGTAGTCGAGTTGTCCTGGAGTTCACCCGAACGGCCGAACCCGGCGCAAGGCGCATGCCTGAGCCCACATCGTTCGTCTATTTGTGGGCCGGTCGTGCCTGATGCCGGTGTGCCCGGCCCACCCTGCCAAACGGTAGCAATCGACGTGTCAGTACTGGGCCTGGTTGTCCGGCACAAATCATCATGGCCATGGGCATTATGCCGAAACAGTTGATTTTTTTCTTCTATCAATTTAAAAACCATTGATTTTTATTCGACGTACCTCGTCTACGTAAAATAGAAAGGAAAGGAGGAGACAGCAGTACGTGCACTCGTGTGCCTAGAAAAGTCGGCACTCGTGTGAGCCCGGGTTCGATTACAACCGTGCATGCAACCATGCAATTAGCAAACATCATGATGCACGGCACTGTCGACGGAATTGATTAAGTTATGGCTCTCTGTTAACGGTGTTAACTAGGCAAAAATATAACTTATATTTGATTGAACTGGTTGGTTGTCAAACATGAAAACATGGCTAATCTAACCTGGTTGATTAAGTTTTTCACTACTACTATTTTTTTTTGGCACATTTTTAAATTTTTTAAAAATAATTTCTCAAGTGCCAACTTATCTTTTACATGCCCTTATTCTCTTTTCTTTAAACCTATGCACTGCTCGACTCTCTTTTCTTTAAACCTATGCACTGCTCGACGACTTGCAGCCATCCTATTTTCTTTCACGCCATTTTTTCCTACCATCCCAGCAGCACGAAGCACGTTGTTGAATCACTGTCACCCCGATCTGCATCATGTGTAATGACCCGATCTCGATGATCAACATCAACAGCTGCATGAGCGGCAATATATTTTGCTAGGAGTTGCCGAAATAACATGGACGTCGTCGCTACTGGTATCCCAGCGTCATTGCATCGCCCGTGAAGTTCTTATACTAGCACACCTTTGTACATGGCGAGTCGCGCCCTGGGCGCATCGTCGCATGCATGTGCGAAACTGAAGTAGTTCGCGTTGGGCGCCAAAACACGCTCAATAGTCGATGTCGTATACATGTCGTGGTTGACGTGGTCCCGCAACAACCGGTGCTCCTTGCTGCCACCGGTGTTCAGCCGGCGAACCTCTCTCTCGAAGGCGCCGAAGTACCAGCATGCGCCGATGAGAGCATCCAAAGCAGCCTCCCCATTTCACTGTTCGGTACTGTAGCTACAATGTTCACGTCATTTTTCCCGCCTACAACTTCTGCTCTTGTGGTAGTAATCCCCAGCCCGCGCGAATCCTGCTGCTTCCTGCGATTTTTCCCGCCTGCATGCGCGTATTTCACTGTAGCTACAGTGTCCGCTCGTGATGCAGGCCGCAATGACACCGTCGATGCTGATGGCGATGCTCTGAGCCTACGATTGCATTTTGTGTTTGGGTCAAATTGCTCGTCTCATACGCATTCGCCACACCATGATGACGGCATGGGGCCTAGGTGGGGGTCATTCCTGAAGATTTCAGATTCATGCCACAACTCTGAAGACACATGAAGATATCAGACGTCTCAAGCATCAAGTGGAATACTACAACTAACATGATTGAGGGCTAAAAAATATTAACTTCAGATCTTTGCAAGGCATGGCAGGTCCTAGGAAATCATTCTTTTATGTGAAGTTTGTTCAATTTGTTTCCTTGCATAGAAGTTAGAGGGGCTCATCATTCAGTTTGCCCTGGAAACTTTGTGAATAAAAGCAAAACCTCATTTTGCAATCTTGTTTGAAACCATACTGTGATGATATATCAGGATTGTAGCGATATATTTTTCTTTCAAGGTACTCCACAATTTGACGTGTGGAAACGAAGAGCATGTATAAGAGTGCAGCAGAATTCGCAAGGACAGTTCCTATGTCAAGTGCCCGTGCGTTGCAACGGAACCCTCAGCGAGAACAATGATTAAGTGATTCCATACCATTTTGTATATATTTAAGAGGTGATGACAGACCATTCCGTTGTCTTTATTTTCTCCCACTATTTCTTGAGTGTAATGATTTCCATGCAACGGACTTTGTTGTTCGAATGATCATGAGTAACATTGATCACAACCCTCTGAGTTTTCGTGTATGCTTTACTATGAATTAAGTGATGGTGGTAATCCAAATATGCAATCGTACCCGATGTGATGCTATTTTCGTTAGTGCATGAGACATCTAGCATTGTACGCCCGGCCCGCTGCGTCGGTTCGTCGACAAGGACTCAAGGAGGAGCACGGCATCAGGTCGATGCGCACACTACAGGAAACGTGATTTCTGTGGGCGGCCAAAAACCCAATGTGGGCGGCAATAAATACTTGACGACATTGAGAAATATATGTCGGCGGCCTAACTTACACCGCCGACATAGGCCCCTCCCCCCTCCCCCCAACTCGCACCCATGCAAATTTGAATTTTCCTACCTCGCACCTCTGCACCCTATGTGGGCGGCACTATAAATACCGTCGACATAAACTGTCTGCCGTGACCCCTACTGTTAGACCTAACGGCAACGAAGCGAGAAGGACCCACAAGGCAGAAGCCGGAAGTCTATGACATGTGGGACCAAACAGTGTTGGCAAGAAAGCATCTGGAGCATCAGTGTTGGCGGCCTTATCAATACCGCCGAGATAGCTCAGTAAAAAAACAATAGTGCCACACGGGTACAGAATAAATGGGCGGGGGCTAAAGCCATCTATGTCGGCGGCCTCCGCTATGCCGCCCACATAGAGAATTAAAAATAACAGGGGGCAAGGCGAGGCTCGAACTCGCGCCGCGGGGAGCCCGCGCCTCGCCGCGCGCTGTTAACCAAGTGAGACGGATGTAAGTAACCAGCTCTTTTCTCTTATTTACACCTACTCGACAGTTTCTAACTATTCCGCATCATCTCATTTGTTCGCAGGACGCATATGTTGCGGCCATGCGGGCAAAGCACGGTGAGGAGTGTGACCCCGTCAACACGCCAGCCGACCCTGTGCTTCTCTACGACGAGTTTGGTGGGAGGGCTCACGGCAAGTATGGCATGATGAATTCCGTCGTCGATCCCACCGCGTATCGCCCCGAGGTCAGGGCACGTCGACAGCAGGGGGGAGCTGCCGCCGCTGCCCAGCTGGAAGCCCAGGCCAAGCTAATCGAGGAATTGACACAAAAAGGGCAGGAGGCACGCCCCATTGGGAGTTCCGCCACTGTCTTTACCTACGGCGCGCCGCGGGCGCGCATGCCATCCTTGTTGTTAACATGACGGAATGATATACTCCATTATCTAAAATCTAATTTGTTTATGAAACTGTTAAAGTTAAGAGTTTAGCCATTTATCTGAGTAGAGTTGCCATGGAATTCAACCCGAACCCGGCGCATGGCCAGTAGGCCACCTGCCCAACTCGATGCTCAATGGGCCCATGCCTGACCTCACGTCGTTCGGATATTTGTGGGCCGGGTTCCTGATGCCGGTGTGCCCGGCCCACCCTGAAAAACGGTAGCAATCGCCGTGTCAGTATTGGGTCTGGTTGTCCAGCACAAATCATCATGGCCATGGACATTACGCCGAAACAGTTTATTTTTTCTATTCAATTTAAAAACCGTTGATTTTTTATTCGACGTACCTCGCCTCCACAAAATAGAAAGGAAAGGAGGAGACAGCAGTACGTGCACTCGTGTGCCTAGGAATAGAAAGAGAGAAAAGTCGGCACTCGTGTGATCCCGGTTTCGATTACAACCGTGCATGCAACCATGCAAGCAAGCATCATGATGCACGGCACTGTCGATGGAATCAGCAAAAGAGGATTAAGCTAATCTCGTCGAAGTACGCCTTTAACCTCGTTAACATTAGCTAAACCATAAGAGGTTTGGATAAGTTATGGCTCTCTGTTAACTGTGTTAACTAGGCAAAAATATAACTTATATTTGATTGAACTGGTTGGTTGTCAAACATGAAAACAGGGCTAATCTAACCTGGTTGATTAAGTTTTTCAGTACTAATATTTTTTTGGAACCTTTTTTAATTTTTTAAAAATAGTTTCTTAATTGCCAAACTATCTTGCGCATGCCCTTATTCTCTTTTCTATAAACGTATCCACCGCCCGACAACTCCAGCCATCCTATTTTTTTTCACGCCCCCACCTACCCAACACACCCGCCACGATCATTTTTCCCTACCATCCCAGCACGCAGCACGTTGTTGAACGACCGAGAACACCACTGTCGCCCCGAGTTGCATCATGTGGAATGACCCGATCTTGATGATCAACATGAACAGCTACATGGGAGGCAACGTTGACGGGAGTTGCCAAGATAACATGGCCGTCGTCGCTACTAGTAGGCCAGCGTCATTGCATCGCCCCATAAAGTCCTTATACCAGCACACCTTGTACATGGCGAGTCGTGCCCTGGGCGCACCATCGCATGCACGTGCAAAACCAAAGTAGCTCGCGTTGGGCGCCAAAACACGCACAATAGTCGATGTCTTATACATGTCGTGGCTAACGTGGTCCCGCAACAACCAGTGCTCCTTGCTGCCACTGGTGTTCAGCCAGCGAACCTCTCTCTCGAAGGCGCTGAAGCACCAGCATGCGCCGATGAGAGCATCCATAGCAGCCTCCCCATTTCACTATTAGGTTACTGTAGCTACAGTGTCCACGTCATTTTTTCCGCCTACAGCTTCTGCTCCTATGGTAGTAATCCCCAGCCTGCGCGAATCCTGCTACTTCCTGCGATTTTTCCCGCATACATGCGCGTATTTCACTGTAGCTACAGTGTTTCGCCCGTGACGCAGGCCGCAATGACACCGATGCTGATGGGGATGCTCAGAGCCTACGATTGCATGTTGTGTTTGGGTCAAACTGCTCGCCTCCTACGCATTCACCACACCATGATGGCGGCATGGGGCCTAGGTAGGGGGTCATTCCTGAAGTTTTCAGATTCATGCCACAACTCTGAAGACACATGAAGATATCAGACGTCTCAAGCATCAAGTGGAATACTACAACTAACATGATTGAGGGCTAAAAAATATTAACTTCAGATCTTTGCAAGGCATGGCAGGTCCTAGGAAATCATTCTTTTATGTGAAGTTTGTTCAATTTGTTTCCTTGCATAGAAGTTAGAGGGGCTCATCATTCAGTTTGCCCTGGAAACTTTGTGAATAAAAGCAAAACCTCATTTTGCAATCTTGTTTGAAACCATACTGTGATGATATATGAGGATTGTAGCGATATATTTTTCTTTCAGGGTACTCCACAATTTCACGTGTGGAAACGAAGAGCATGTATAAGAGTGCAGCAAAATTCGAAGGGAATTGTTAGAATAATTATGGGGTTGGCCCATTTAATTATTTTAATAGAAATTCCAAGAGGCCCATTTAATACTAGAAGTTATGAAAACGGTTTAGTACCGTACGGGAAATTGGGAGGAGAATATCTCAACTTAAATAGTTGGATTGTGGTTCTCCCAATTAGAAAAGTGAGAAAAGAGAAGAGCTGGGCGACCTCACCCTGAGCTGAGGCTCGCTCTCAAGAGCTCTCTCTCCCGCACATTCCATTCTTCCATCTGTAGCGCTGCCGTTTTGCGTTCCCGCCTCTGTTTCCTTGCGCACACAAGGAGCGGAGGTAGCGGCCTCCGGAATCTCGTCCTTCTTGAGATCCTGCTCGAGATAGAAGGCCGATAAGGTTTTTAGGGAGCGACCACGCGACTGCTCAAGTTTTCTTGCTGGTTCAGCTTCATCTACACTGCATCGACGTTCGACTGCACCGACATCTCCACTGCATCAGCGGCATCTCTGCACCAACTTGTGATCGTCTACATCAACCGTCATGCGGCTGAGAATGTGCAAGTCATTCCTCCGCTGGCGCCGGCGCCTGCACCTGTAGTGGCTGCGGCTCCGGCTCAAGGGTATATTTGTTTATACCGAGCTTTTGTCCTTTTGTTTTCCTGTTCATTAGACCTTGCGTATGAGATAGATATTTTTATATCTAGTACCGCTGGTCTTGAACTGGAAACTGGCAATTGTTTAATTATGATTTACATAATTTTGTGGATTAAAATATTGAGAAAATTCCTAATATTTCCAACATTCGCAAGGACAGTTCCTATGTCAAGTGCCCGTGCGCTGCAACGGAACCCTCAGCGAGGACAATGATTAAGTGATTCCAGACCATTTTGTATATATTTAAGAGGTGATGACGGACCATTCTGTTGTCTTTATTTTTTTCCCACTATTTCTTGAATGTAATGATTTCCACGCAACGGACTTTGTTGTTCGAATGATTCATGACTAATATTGATCATAACCCTCTTTCATGTATGCTTTACTATGAATCCTATCTGATGTGATTCTATTTTCGTTAGGGCATGAGACATCTAGCATTGTAGGCCCGGCCCGCTGCGTCGGTTCGTCGACAAGGAGGAGCACGGCATCAGTCGATGCGCAGCGAAAAAAAGCAAGAGCCTTTACAGGCGCAACGGCCTGTGTACGTACGGCCCGATTAGATTAAAGATTAGGCAGAGACTCGCCCGATCCCAGCATCGTTTTAGGCGGGAGCCAGCGCATAATTAACAACAATTAGGCCGCTTTTAGCTGCTAGAGGCTAGCGCTACCCGCTCCCCGTCCCGGCGTGGCCACAGTGCCCTAGAGATCCCACGCACCCACCCCGCGAACAGACGGCGCGCCGGCGGCGCCGCGCGGCGCCCCCACGCGCGCGGCCACCGACCCCCTCCCTCCGCATGCCAGGTGGGGCCGGAGAGGGCTGGGCAGCGGCGTGACGGAGACGGCGATGCAGGGGGCGCGCGCGTGGTTTGGATTGGACGGGGCCACTGGCGACTGATGGGGGGAGGGAGAAATCGCGGCGGGCTCCACCTCCAAGCGGCGGTGGGAAAGCCGGCGAAGGGGGCATGGTGCGGCGGGCAGAGCACTGGACGGCGATCTGCCGCTCGCCGGCGTGTGGGCTCCACGTGTCATGCTCGGGGGTCGGGGCACGGCTTCGACGGGGCATCGGGCCGGGGGCCACGCGAGGAGATCGTGCTTTCTCCTGCTAGCGCGCCTGCGCGAAGATAACTGTGCTAGGCGTACCCAGGGGCCAGCGGACGTGCACGAGATCTATGCGTATTACTGTAGCAAATTTTATTATTTTTATATAGCCTATATGTTGTCATAATTTGCGACGATTTTTCCGTGACTTTTCGTAGCCGTTCCAAAGATTCTAAAACTGTTTTTTAATTATTTTTTATAATCTTTAGACCTCGTTTTGAGGGCTTTTAAATTTGCTACAGTAATACGCAAACGCAACTGTCGGGGATAAAATTACGGCCCATTGTCATGGCCTACTCCCTGACGGCCCAGTCGAACAGCCTGCCAGGGCCTAGCTACCTGGAAGGTTCTATCTAGCCCATATGCATCCTGCCGAACAGCTTCCTGGCTGGCACGGTGCGTAACGGCCTAGGATTCCTGTTTGAGTCCGACTCGAGCAAGAGTTCTGCACGGCTACGTGAAGACCCGGACGTGGTTTTTCGGATTGGACTAGGAGTCGTGATCCTCAAGACTAGGAGTATGCCTTATCTGCCTCGGAATATATTTGGCATGTCGAGTTCGTTATGATCTCGTAGTTAGCCCGGCCCGATATTCTCTCGGTAGGTCGGTTTGCTCTGCACTATATAAATCAACCCCTACGGCGTATAGAGGACACGAGTTTTTGTACACCAGATACCCTGGCCAATAGATTTCGCATTGTCACATACTACTCGCTGAGACCTGCTGATCTCGTCGAGTTCCACTTTGTATTCGTCCCTGATATATAAGAGAAGCTGGACGTAGGGCTATTATCTCTCCCGAGAGGCTTGAACCAGGATAAAAACCCTGTCTCCTGTTCGTTGCTGTTCGTGGTTGTTCGGCGTGTCTCCTATCTCCTCTTTGAAGAATCTTGGTTGACTTGGGTCAATATCCCAACCGTCGACAGCTGGCGCCGTCCGTGGGGACACGCAGATCGAGCATGTCGAACTCCGTCAGCGATACAGAGATGCTTCCTGAGGGCTACGACTCAGAAGGGCAGGATGTTTCATCCCCTGTCAGTTCAGATCGATCTGTTCGGTCTCGAACACTTTCCATATCTGGGACAGAGGTCTCTGCCTATATGGCGGAGATAGCCTCAGATCGCACTCCCGTCATTGACGATGACTACGGAACCGATGATCTTTACGACGGTAAAAGCTATATTAATTTTTTTAGATGCCAGCGTCAGTGCCTTTCCCAGGGGTATGTATTTCTGCCTAACATTGTCTTAAGAGCACACAAATGGATAAAGATTGTGACATACATGGTTCCTCCGTTTTTGCAGATGTCCGGCTCAGCAACGCCTGCTCATGCACAGAATGTGCAGCAGGGAGGCGACCACAGCGCCACGGCCTCCCCGGCCGATCGGTTCGTGGACACACTCTTCGCGCCGGATCACAACCTCTACGACGGTTCGCAGAACCATTAGTCTTTTTCTTTTCTGCACTTGTTTGCCTTTTGGGAACTATATGACATCGATATGGACTTATATATGTGTTGTCGTTTCATTATGTATAAATGTGGAGGCTATATGCCGTTTCGTTATGTATGCGGAGATTAGACGCCATTTGGTCATTTATGTCGAGACATTGTGCCATTTGGTTCATATATGGGGTTAATTTTTGTTTTGTATGGATATGCTTGCAGTGTGCTCGAAAAGATGTGAATTCGAGCACGGAAGTATGTGTTGTTGATGTGTGTTGAATTTGAGAATGAAATTCTGTGGGGAAATGTTTTTTTTTGTAGGTTAAAACTGAGTTTTATAATAAATTTCAGCTGAATTTTTTTTGCTGCTCTAATACCTATGTCGGCGGTATATATAAGGCCGCCGACATAGGTCCCCTCCAGGGCAGCCGGGAGCGTGCCGTGCGACGCCACCTATGTCGGCGGCCCTACATATGCCGCCGACATAGGCATTGATCTTCGTCGGCGGCAGTACATATGCCGCCGATATTGGACTTGATCAACGTCGGCGGTCTTATATATGCCGCCGACATAGAGCTTCCACGTGCCCTCTCCTCAATGCGTGTGTGGACCCCACCTGTCAGGATGCCGTTAGACGGCGCGGGCCGTCATGGCGGAGCTATGTCGACGGCCTAGTTATACCGCCCACATAGGTGGCCGCTGGGCCTGGTTGCCCTGTATGCACTATTGTCGGCGGACTTGTCGACGTAGGGTAGCTATGTCGACCACGGGGTCTCGTCGGCGCAGTGTCGGCGGCCGGCCGCCGAGATAGATATATGTCGACGGTTTTATGGCCTATGTGGTCGGCTTTTGCCGACCACACTGACCCTGATTCCTGTAGTGGCAGCGAAAAAGCAAGAGCCTTTACAGGCGCAACGGCCTCTGTACGTACGGCCCGATTAGATTAAAGATTAGGCAGAGGCTCGCCCGATCCCAGCATCGTTTTAGGCGCATAATTAACAACAATTAGGCTATTTTTAGATGCTAGAGGCTAGCGCTACCAGCTCCCTATCCCGGCGTGGCCACACTGCCCTAGAGATCCCACGCACCCACCCCGCGAACGGACGGCGATGGAGGGGGCGCGCGCGCGGGTTTGGATTGGACGGGGCCACTGTGGGGGAGGGAGAAATCGCGGCGGGCTCCGCATCCACGCGGCGGAGGGAAAGGCGGCGAGGGGGAATGGTGCGGCGGGCAGAGCACTGGACGGCGATCTGCCGCTCGCCGGCGTGTGGGCTCCACGTGTCATGCTCGGGGATCGGGGCACGGCGTCGACGGGGGATCGGGCCGGGGGCGATGCGAGGAGATCGTGCTTTCTCCTGCTAGCGCGAAGATAACTGTGCTAGGTGTACCCAGGGGCCAGCAGACGTGCACGAGAACTTTACTTTCAATCTTCGCAAGAGTTTTGCTGCTGCGTCCTTCTAGAGTACTCCGGGACACCTCTAGTTTGAAATTCTACCACCGCCAACACCGTCGAAATAGTGTTAGTGTAAAATATAAGATAGAAAAATATAAGGAGAAATAAAATAATAATTGAAAAGTGGATGAATAATACTAGGGATGTGGCTAGCATTGTGGATGCCCTTAGACTGTAAAAGAAAACTCGTCACGTGCCGCCAAGCGTTGTCCCGTTTTTTAATATGGCACTAGAATTAACTTTGGCTTCACGCCTATATATACAGTCGAGTTTCTTATTAGGTTCTGTTCTTTTGAGCACTTTTGAGCTGATCTGAACGGTCAAACAACTGAACGGTTGAAATGATTAAATTTTGATAACTTCTTCAGATAGTCTCGAGATTCGGATCCATTTCATTTGGCTTGCTTTTTAAAGCGTCAGGACCCACCTTTGAAACCAACGGAAAACAAACTCAAAAATTCAAAACATGTCTTTTCAAAGCGTAGATAAACCGTTAAGTTGTTAAGCCGTTAAGCTGAAAAGAACAATGCCTTAATGCTTTTTACACAACTCTCGTCACCTTCATTGACATGTGTTATGACCAAAAGTCAATGACGCTATTAAATTTTTAAAAGAGAAAAGGCGCGGACTAGGGGACGGACGTCCGACGCGGGCCCAGCCCAACACAGGCGCGCTCGCAAAAATGAGAAAAAAACTGCCCCTGTTTGCATGCATGCAATGACAACAGTGCTGATGTCAGCGAACATATTCCTTTCAGTTTCTCTTTCGACGGCCATAGATTTTGACTGGTTGCTCCAATGCACGAACCGTTTGCACCGCTGCGTTCCTCGTTTTTTTACGAACAAAACAAGATCAATGTTGATATAAAAAAGTTACTGAAACAATTTGTTATCCTAATGGAACAATTAATTTAGCCTGTTGAAACAATATGGCTAGCCTGCTGAAACAATTACTTTTGCCTAGTGGACGTATAACCAAGTGAAACTGTTGGTTTAGCCTATTGGAACAATATATATAGCCTGTTGAAACAATTAGTTTAGCCTATTGAAACAATTTATCTAGCCCAATGAAATAATTTGTACAGCCTGTTGTAACAAAATATGTTTGACATGTTGAAACAATTAGTTTAGCTGTGTTGGAACAATCTATATAGTCTGTTGAAACAATTGGTTTAGCCTGTTAGAACAATATTTTTGGCCTGTTGGAACAATTAGTTTAACCTGTTGGAACAATCTATATAGTATGTTGAAACAATTGGTTTAACCTATTGGAACAATATTTTTGGCCTGTTGTTGGAACAATTAGTTTAGCCCACTGGAACAATATGTCTAGGCAAGTGCAACAATTAGTTTTTTATATTGGAACAATATGTCTAGCCTGTTGAAACAACTAGTTTAGCCTATTGAAACAATTTATCTAGCCCGATGAAACAATTAGTTTAGCCTGTTGGAACAATCTATCTAATCTGTTGAAACAATTGGTTTAGCCTATTGGAACAATATTTTTGGCCTGTTGGAACAATTAGTTTAGCCTATTGGAACAATGAGTCTAGACTCCCGGAACAATCTGTCTTGTCTGCTGGAACAATGAGTCTAGCCTCTCAGAACAATCGATCTTGCCTGCTGAAACAAGTTTTATACATGTTGAAACAATGTATTTGGTCTACTGTAACAATAGGCTAATCCAATTGAAGCAATAGACTAGACCCAATTGAAACAGTATGTCTTGTTTGATAGAACAACCTGTATACTTATTGAAAAAATGTATTTGGTTTGCTTGAAACAATAGGCTATACGAACAAAGTATACAAGTATACAACGTATACAAGTATACAAAGTATACAAAGTATACAAGTTGTTCCATTAAAACAAGACTTACAAACAAAACAAGACAATTGGAACAATAGGGCTAACCCAATTGTATACCTACTGGAACAGTCTATCATCCGTGCCATTGATATATTTAGTTTAGCCTACTGGAACAATATGTTCGGGTTGTCGAAACAAATAATTTTGCCTATTGGAACAAGTAGTTTTGCCATTTGAAACAATTTGGTCTGTGGGAAATAAAAATTCAAAAAAAATTAAAAAGTATTTAAAATGAGTTAATTGTGATTTTAGATGAATTATGAAATTTATTCTATGCATTTCGGACTCCAGATGAAATGGATACAAAAATGAGAAATTTAAATAGCAAAAATGAAACACACTTTTTTTCTAGTCGCTGTGTTGAACGTACGGCCATGCAAACGAGCAGCAGCGCGGGCTAATCACGTGGCCACGCGCGCTAATCGCGCGGCCTGGGCGGGTGCACGTCGCACGAGATGCTGCGCTGCGCTGCTGGGCCGAAAGTATTTAAAATGAGTTCATTAGTAATTTAGATGAATTATAAAATTTGTACTACGCAATTTGAACTCCAAATGAAAAAGAAAAAAAAAGAACATAAAATGAAACGCACGTGGAGCTAGCTGATGGGCAAGCTACGCGCAGGAGTAAGCTAGCGCTGGGCACCGCGCGTGGGTGTGCTGCGATTGGAGCAAGCTAGCTAGCGCTGCGTTGTGGGCTGGGCCGGACGTCCGACGGATCGGACGTCCGGTCCCAAGCATTATCGAAGAGAAAATTGCACCATTAGCCCCAAACTTATCCCGCATGTGCACATAAATCCATAAGTATCGAAACCGCCTATTTAGATACCCAAACTTGCAAAACCGTTGCAATCAGGTTCATAAGCAATTTTTAGGTTGTTTTGGTGATGTGGGCTACCATGTCAGCGCGTACGTGGCATTTTTCTTTTTCTTTCTTGACATGACAGTCCATATCACCAAAAACAGACTAAAAACCAGCATATGGACCTGATTGCAACGGTTTCATGAGTTTGGGTACCTACATAGACATAAGGACCTGATTTATGTGCATTGGCGGGACAAGTTTGGGGGCTAATGGTGCAATTTTATCTTTTTAAAATAGTAAAGTAAGTATTGTTGTGTTCTATATTTATTTTTCTATTTTGCATATGCTTAAATAATGTGAATGTATACGACAATGCTCAACTCAAATAATTTTAATACAATGTGGAATGTTTCGCAACATATCTAAAGAGAAGATTTTTTTTTTTACGAAATTGCATTTATTAGTTTCAACAACGGCTAAACTTAAGGCAAGACTAGAAGAGGGGAAAAAAAGCTATGCCATGCCTAGCCATGAATGTAACCAACTAAGGGCTCATTTGGCTGGCTAGGGATTAGTTCCCTGAGAAATACATCCCTGGATGAGAGGGTTGACACAAAGTGGAGGCGGATGGAACGGGAGGCGGCATTGGAGGCGGAGGCGACGGCAGAGGAACAACCCAAGGCGGAGGTGGTGGGAGGTGGCGCTGGAGATGGAGGTAAAGGCGACGGGACGTGGCGCTCGGGAGAGAAGTGTGCGAGCGAGCGAGAGGAAGGGGAAGAAAACCGTGACTCCGCCAGAGGGGAGCGATTCCCCGGGGATCGGACGGGGAAAGGGCCCAAAAAACCCTGGTTCGTGGGCTGCCAAACACGTTCGCAGATTTCCCCGCCAGAATTTCCCACATGGGTTGCTGGCCGGGGGAATGGATAGGGATGCCGCGAGGAATCGGGTTCCTAAACGAAGCCTAAAGGGTTTGGTGAGCTTCAAAGTTATCCTAAAAGATAAATAGACATATGTCAATACCTAGTGACGGTGTCTGGGAAACGCGCCTCGGAGGGCAGCGGGTCCACGGACCGGCAGACGAATTTGTAGTTGGAGTGAGACGCAACAACAACCCTTCTCAGCAGCCCGGGGTGGTGGCCGAGCTCGCGGGGACTCAGGCCGCGCGGTCTTCCCGGACTACGCCTGGTGCGACTTGGCGACCCAGGTACAAGTAAAACATGTCTTTTCAAAGCGTAGATAAACTGTTAAGTTGTTAAGCCGTTAACCTGAAAAGAACAGAGCCTTAATGCTTTTTACACAACTCTCGTCGCCTTCATTGACATGTGTTATGACCAAAAGTCAATGACGCTATTAAATTTTTTAAAAGAGAAAATTGCACCATTAGCCCTCAAACTTGTCCCGCATGTGCACAAAAATCCGTAAGTATCAAAATAGCCTATTTAGATACCCAAACTTGCAAAACCGTTGCAGTCAGGTCCATAAGCAATTTTTTCAGATTGTTTTGATGATGTGGGCTACCATGTCAGCGCCTACGTGACATTTTTCTTTTTCTTTCTTGACTTGGCAGTTCACTTCACCAAAAACAGACTAAAAACCAGCATATGGGCCTGATTGCAACGGTTTCATTAGTTTGGGTCCCTAAATAAGCGGTTTCGATACTTATGGATTTATGTGCACAGGGGGATAAATTTGGGGGTTAATGGTGCAATTTTCTCTTTTTAAAATAGTAAAGTAAGTATGGTTGTGTTCTATATTTATTTTTTCTATTCTGCATATGCTTAAATAATGTGAATGTATACGACAATGCTCAACTCAAATAATTTTAATACAATGTGGAATGTTTCGCAACATATCTAAAGAGAAGATTTTTTTTTTTACGAAATTGCATTTATTAGTTTCAACAACGGCTAAACTTAAGGCAAGACTAGAAGAGGGGAAAAAAAGCTATGCCATGCCTAGCCATGAATGTAACCAACTAAGGGCTCATTTGGCTGGCTAGGGATTAGTTCCCTGAGAAATACATCCCTGGATGAGAGGGTTGACACAAAGTGGAGGCGGATGGAACGGGAGGCGGCATTGGAGGCGGAGGCGACGGCAGAGGAACAACCCAAGGCGGAGGTGGTGGGAGGTGGCGCTGGAGATGGAGGTAAAGGCGACGGGACGTGGCGCTCGGGAGAGAAGTGTGCGAGCGAGCGAGAGGAAGGGGAAGAAAACCGTGACTCCGCCAGAGGGGAGCGATTCCCCGGGGATCGGACGGGGAAAGGGCCCAAAAAACCCTGGTTCGTGGGCTGCCAAACACGTTCGCAGATTTCCCCGCCAGAATTTCCCACATGGGTTGCTGGCCGGGGGAATGGATAGGGATGCCGCGAGGAATCGGGTTCCTAAACGAAGCCTAAAGGGTTTGGTGAGCTTCAAAGTTATCCTAAAAGATAAATAGACATATGTCAATACCTAGTGACGGTGTCTGGGAAACGCGCCTCGGAGGGCAGCGGGTCCACGGACCGGCAGACGAATTTGTAGTTGGAGTGAGACGCAACAACAACCCTTCTCAGCAGCCCGGGGTGGTGGCCGAGCTCGCGGGGACTCAGGCCGCGCGGTCTTCCCGGACTACGCCTGGTGCGACTTGGCGACCCAGGTACAAGTCCTCTGCACGGTGAGAAAGAAAGAGGGGAAGAGGAAGGCAAATGAAATACAAACCGTGAAGACACAAGAGATTTATCCTGGTTCGAGCCCCCACTGCCGGGTAATAGCTCTACTCCAGCTCTTGTTGATTATACGGTGGAAAAAAGTACAAAGGTGCTGAGACCGGGCTTGAAGGCACCGATCCCGAGCTTACAAGGGAGTTTCGGACACTCTGGTGGCTAAGAACTAAGACTACTGCTAAGGAAGTTTCGGACGCGCGTGTTGCTTGGGTTGCTTGTTGTCACTCTAGATCGCTTGGCCCCGACTCGATCTGGGGCCTTTCCCTTTATAGGCGCGGCGGGTCGCCCGGAGCTGATACGGCGGGCCCCGCCCCTATCTCTGCTTTAGTGGCGGTGCCCTTGTCTCATTCCGGGGCTCCGTCCTATCTGTGTCCTGCAAAGAGAAGCTGGTCTGGTTAGTACTGGACACATGTTCGTCTTGGAATGCCGATACGGGGAAGCCAGCTGTGCAGGGAGAAAAGCACTTTCCCTTTATCCCCAATATAGCATTGACTGGACCGAGCCAGCCTCGCGCCACCCGTTGGGGGCGTCGGGTAGCGTAACAACCGTCACCACCTGCCAAAGGGGCAAACGACAAACTGAGCTGCCCGCGTGCCTCTTCCCGGGCTACGGATCCCCGGGGAGACATAGTTCTTCCCGGTCAAGGCCGGGGAAAGTGTGGTGGGCCATGACAGTTGTCGCCATCTGCTCACGGACAGGCGGACTACCCGCGGGACCCTCTCCTGGGCTAAGGATAGCCCGGAAGGCGCGCCACGCTCCTGGTTGGGACCCAGGGAGGCGCGGTTGACTTGGTCAAGCCCGGGGACGACCCTGGCGGGCTAGACGTTTCCATCGGTACGGCCAAGGGCGGTCTTTTGGACCTTTTGTATGTGCGATGGGCCGGTACGAAATCGGCCCAAGGCCCATCTCGGGATGGGCCGCTCATTAATCACCAACAGCCAGCCCCCGAGCCTCGAGCGGGTCGCGTGGCGAGCTGGTCTGAGGTTTAGAGAAAATTACCCCTTGCGCTTTGCGCGGGAAGATTCGGCTAGAGTTTTTTGGAGCCGCGAGAGCCAAAGTCTGAGCATTGAATTTGATTTGACGGAATGGTGGGGCAGTTACGCCTCCCTGGGCACGACTCCCACGATCTTCGCTTCGACCGTTGGCTTCCTTGATAAGGCAGTGTTTTCCAAGGGGAACTCTCACTGCAGAATCATCCCCTTTGCCTTTGTCTTTGTCTCTCCATCTCTCTTCCTGCCGCCATGGTGTTCATTGGAGACAGCGCTCTCATGAGGGAGAGGATGGCGGAGCTAGAGAGGGACGGCTTTGTGAAGCCAGGCTCATGGAGGCTGCCTGGCGCGGACCGGGAGCCAAGGCCCGAGCCCGATGAGCTGGTATGCTTGAAAGTTTCGCCATCTGCGGGTTCCGCGCGCTGGAGTCGCAGTTCATGACGGACTTCTTCGCCTTTACGGAGATGCGGTCGGAGAATCTGTCCCTGCAGTCCTACGTCCACCTGTCTATCTTCGCACATCTGTGCGAGGCGTTCTGCGGAGTGCGACCCACGGTGAGCCTCCTTTAGCACTATTTTGAGCTGAAGCCCGTCGGCCATCGCGTGGACAATGGCGAGTCTTCTATCTGACCGCTCGCCTGGCCCGGGGGAGTCAAACATACCCGGAGTACGAAGTCAAGACGAAAGTCGACAGTTGGGCCAGGCGGTGGTTCTACCTGAACCACGGGGGCTCAAACTTGGAGTATTCCGCGGCCGAGCCGGAGACCCGACCTTTGCGCGCAGCGAGCCCTTGCCGGAGGATCAAGTGACGGCGTACGACATCGAGGGGCTCGCCAGGAAGGGCTTGACGAGCTACGATGTTGTCAATAGCTTCGTACGGCACCGGATCAGCCCGCTGGGGCGCCGCGAGCGGTGCGTCAGCGAAATGGGCGGCTGGGAGGATCCGGACCGGGATTTCCATCAAGATAAGTGCTTGCTGTGCTGCTCTGTTCGATTTTAGGTCGATGCACGTCGTGATTGTCTGTGATGCTTCACAGGACTCTCAGCCCGTGATATCACGCGGATCGCGGGCATGTTGCTGCCCATGGACAAGAATCGCCGCCCCGGAAGATTTGTGAGAGATAGATTGTCCGCGGTATGCGCCCGTAGGGTGTTCGGCCAAATTCCAGGCCGTGCGCTTTTGAAATCCTGAAGGCTTGTGCTGATTATTTGCAGCGAACATGGAAGGTGGCCAAGGAAGCCACACAGGCCACGGGCTCCGCCGGGGAGCTTTTGATCGTTTAGCCTCTGGCGGCGCGCTCGCCGTCGGGAGGATCATCGGCGGCGTTTGGTGGGACGTCAGCCCTGCAGGTGATGTCGGGCGAGGGAAGCCCGGTGCCAGCCTCGACCGCGGCGGGGGCGGCGCAGGCAGGCGCGAAGATGCAAGCAGGAAAACTCAGGGCGCCGGCGTAGGTGAGTTTCTTCCCTCTATGCGGGCCCAGTGTTTGATGCTTGGCTGATTTCGAGCCCTGCTTCCCGCGCGGGTCCAGGCGCGGTGCCTACAAAGAAGAGGAGGACGATGATGTCGCGCCAGTGGCGGGTCCTTTGCCGGGAGCAACGCCGCGGTGGGGGCCCTCGAAGAAGGTCCCTGCAGGCCGGAAGAAAACAGCCGTGCCTAGCACGAGCTACATCGGTGGGCTGGAGACGGAGCTTTTTCTGCGCCCTACACGGGGGGTGTACGAGGGCACAGAGCTTGAGCCAGCGCGTAAGTTTCCCGCACTGCTCGCCATCATTCCGTTTCTATATCTGATCGCTACGCGTGTTTTCGATTGCAGTGCGTAGCGCCAAGGTGGCAGTTGAGGTGCAGCCTCCTTCTGCTGAAGCTAGGGAGGCCGAGAGCGAACCGGCCGAGCCCGAAGGAGGGGGATTCCTATTGCGGTCGCTGGAGGCCGCAGGGCTGCTGAGGCCGACAGATGCGCGGGACAAGGAGAGGCAGCTGATCCGTGGGGGGTCAACGACTTGCCTACCGGTGGCCACGCTGGACGCATCTGATGAGGTTGCGGAGACGGTGAAGGTCGATACCAGCAAGGCTTCCTTGTGGGTCACACCTCTGCACGTTGAAGGTCATGGGTGGTGGCCGATCGATCGCCGGGGAATCGCCGAATTCTTCAAGACCCCAATAGGGAAAGCGCCCCCGGCGCCCGACAGGCGCAGGCTGCTGGTCGCTTGGGAATGGCAGGTGCGCGTGCTCGTACCGTCGGGCTGGATAAGTGTCTCGGTGCCTAGTGTGGGCCCGCTGGCGTCCGCGGACTGGATCTCCACTACCCCAGAGTGGGTGGAGCAACAGGCAAACCTCAGGGCGCAAAGCTCTGCCACGGGAGGCCCGCTGTCCGTGAAGATCTACCCTACCCCGGGCCTGGAGAGGAAAGATCTCCTCAAGCGTCTAGACGCCGTTACCATATGCGATCTGCATACTGCTCGCGAGCGTGCAAAAAAAGCAGAGGCTGAGGCGGAGCGGCTGCGGCTGGAGGCAGTGGGCGTGGCGGCGCGCCCTCGACCAAGTCCGGTTATGGCGATCGACGCGATGCCCACGTTTCTGGCTCCCGCGGAGGGCGAGAGTGCAGTGGAGGCGGAGCTTCGGGAGGCGAAGGCTGGTCAGGCCCTGGCGGAGGCCGTGGTGGACAGGCTTAAGGTGCTGCTCAAGGAGGCGCCATACGCCTCTCAGAGGGCCGCGGAACGGGCCGAGCCCTCAGCAGAAAGACGGAAGCTCGCGCAGGAGGTTTCCCAGCTCCTGAGCGAACTCCAGCAATCGCGAGATGTTGCGGATCAAGCCGTTCGGGCGAGGGCTGGACTTGAGGAATCTTTGGCCGCCGCTGAGGCGGCGCTGAAGGCCCACGTCGGAGGAGACGAGGTCCGGGCCCTCCTAGAGGCAGCGGACAGGAACAAGGCCGAGCTTACAACTGCCAAGCGGAGGGCGGGCGAGCTAGAGGCCATGCTGGCAGGAGCCCGGGCTGAGCTTGGCGAGGCCAAACTAGCCATGGAGCAGGCGATAGTGGCGAAGGCCGAGCTTGCGGCCAAGGTGGAGTACGCTGAGAGGCTGGCGGCCGTAGCTGGAGCAATTGCTCCGCTTTCGGCAGCATCACCGGCACAGTCCGCGGCGGCGGCGTCGCGTCCCGCGTCACTGGAGTGGAGCGGCTCGGAGTCAGTAGGCTGCTTGCCCTTGCCGTTCCACGAGGCGCATACCCATGGGTTTGATCGAACCGTTCGCGACGCCGTTGAGGAGAGGGTGAAGGGCATGCTCACTCTTAACAGGAAGGTAACATCCCTGAGTCTGCCCATTACGCTTAGGCGTTTGACCTTTCCGTGATTTGATTCGCTACTCCTTGCTTTAGTTCTACGCCCTCATTGCTGGCACGTCCTCGCTGATGGAGGCAGCACGTGGGCGGTCAGGCGATGACGCGGCGGAGATCGAACGCCTCTCTGCTGAGCTCGCGCAAGCCCGGACTCAGAAAAAGCGCGCAGGTGAGCTAGTCGCTGAGAACGAGGTTCGCTTGACTGCTCGCGTTGCCGAGCTGGAGGCTGTGGTCCAAGCGGCGCGGGAGAAAGAGCAAGATGCTGTGGCAAGGTTTGCCCGGGCCCAGGAAACGGAGAAGGTCGCAAGGAGCCAAGCCTAGGCGGCCCGTGAAGAGGCAGGCCAAGCCTGGGCTGCCTTTGACGAAGAGCGCAGGCGCAGGGAGGCGGCTTCTAAGGAGCTGGAGGCTACTATGTCCGAGTGGAACTCCACCGTGCGCGGGCTTGAGGAAGCCCGCGACAAGCTCGCGGAGGAGATTGCTACGCTTCGGGAGGCCGAGACAAAGTCCAAGGCTGAGGCGGAATCCATGCAGAGGCAGGCGCAAGAGCTTGTCGATGCCCGGGCTAAACTGCGCCAAGAACAAAACGCGATGGACTCGCAAGCTATAGAGTTGCTCCAGGCGCAAAAACGGATCCGAGACTTAGAAACCGAGCTGGAGAGGCTTCAGCTGCAGCGCGGGTCGTAGTTTGACCCGGGCTACTTTGTTCCCGAACTCCGCGTCATAAACATATATTTTTTACCGCTTGCTTAATGGATAAGCACCGTGTGCTGTGTTGTGCCCGAAGGACTCAGCCATTTTTCTTTAGTTTATTGCGTCAAGTTGTGCGCACTGTGGGCTTTTGCAGCGCGGCACAGTGTTTCGCTGACGGCAGGGGCACGTTTGCCAGGCGCGAATACGGACGCGAAACCGCCCGCGACGGTTCATGTACCTGGCCCGGACCACGCGTCAAGCTGATTCGACGTCGGTGGGCGTCGCTCTCGTAGTTGGGCCAGATTTGCGTATTGGGCCTTGACAGGCAGTGATTTTCTCCTCGCTGACAGTGGGACCGGGGCACGTGTTGCGTGGCAACCGGGGCAGTTGGTATTCCGCAAGAGTGCGCGTGCGCGCACGTCTCTTCAGCTCGCGTGGTGGGTTTTAATTAACTGCCCCTTCGCGCGCAGTGGCGCTTCGGGTAGCCCGCAGCGCGATGGGACGTTGCGTCGCCGCCGGGCTATAAATTGAGGCGCAGCGCGCTGCGCTTCCTCCACTCTTTAGCCTGCGCCATCCTTAGATCAGGAAACAAAGGTCGCGAGACCGAAGCCAGAGAGAGAGGAAAACAGAGGAAAAACGTGAAGAAAGGCAGAGAGAGAAACCATGTCCTTCGACGCCGACTCCGACTATATGCATGCTTGCTTGGCGGCGGCATTGGAGGATATGCCGCCGCCGCCCCCTCCGTCACCGCCGATCCAGTCCGCCGCGGAGGAGGTGGACTTGCCGGGCCCCGTCGTCGCGGGCCAGGCGGCCGCGCTGGCGGCGCACGCCCAAGTCCGCGCCGACGAAGAGGATACCGCAGCGCTCGCCATCGCGCTTGCAGTGGAGGAGGAGGAGAACGCGGTGGCGACGCAGATCGCCGCCGACGCAGCGTACGCCACCGCGCTGGCGGCGGAAGAGGAGGCTCCGTCGGAGGCCGCGGCGGCGAAGGAAGCTGAGGCAGTGGCGAAGGCTGCCATGGTGGCGCCGCCGCCGCCGCTCGTAGGCGCCAGCATCCACCAGCGGCGGAGGCGGCACCCGAGCGCGCCAGTCCAGTCGACGCCGTCATCGCCGCCGTCGGCGGAGTCTGCAGCGCCGCCGGCTCGTCGCCAGCGTCGCTACTAGGAGTGGCGAAGTAGGATTAGTACTTGGGCGCCGCCGTAGTTGTAGTGGCGCGGTGCCCTTTTTTGCGGTAGTTCGGGACGAAGGAGTTCCTTTTGCTTGTAAAATCTTAGCCTTGTAAGCTCTTCTTGTGAAATGCAAGTTCCTTAATGAATCCTTCTTGTTAAGCTTGTTCGTTCTTCTTTTCTGTGCGAATCTGTAATGCAAAACTAGGAGAACTAGATGAACAATAACGATGTTCTGAGACAAACTTAGGAAATTTAGGTGAAACAGGTTGTTTTGGAAATGTTTGCTTTTGTGCGCACAGTCATCTAGCCCCCGGGCCGTAACCAAGTCCAAGTGCGATGACTAGAGTGAGAAAAGACAAACTGAGCTACCCACGTGCCTCTTCCCGGGCTACGGATCCCCAGGGAGACACAGTTCTTTCCGGTCAAGGCCGAGGAAAGTGTGGTGGGACATGACAGTTGTCGCCACCTGCCCACGGACAGGCGGACTACCCGCGGGACCCTCTCCCGGGCTAGCCCGGGAGGCGCGCCACGCTAATGGTTGGAACCCAGGGAGGCGCGGTTGACTTGGTCAAGCCCGGGGATGACCCTGGCGGGCTAGACGTTTCCTTCGGTACGGCTAAGGGCGGGCTTTTGGACCTTTTGTACGTGCGGTGGGCCGGTACGGAATCGGCCCAAGACCCATCTCGGGATGGGCCGTTCATCGATCACCAACACCTAGTATCTTAGGGCATGTTTAATGCTGCTACTCGTTTATGGACTATCCTATCCCTATTTATTCCTTTTTTCAATCATCACCTTATTTCTCCTTATATTTCTCTTTTATGTTTTAATTCCTACCCTAGAGCGACAATGTTGGGTATTACAACTGGGCATCAATTAGATTCACCATTAAACATATCCTAAACTTCTCTTGCATCTTCCTAGTGGAAGGAGAAGAGGAGAGAAGGATGGAGGAAAGCAAAGGAGGCAAGAATGAGAAAAGAGTGTGGGATGGAATAATTCAAGCTTAAAACACCGAGAAACCCTAACGAGTAAGCCAAATAGAGAACTAAAGGCAACCATAAATCAGAACCATTCATTTCTTTGACTCCAACCGTCTCTTTTCCTCTTTATCTTCTTTAGTTTCACTTCCTCTTCTTAGCGTTATCATTAAAAAAAAGGAAATCAAGATGATAAGAGTGACGGTAGACAATAACAATGTAACATGAACAAGAAGGGGGCATAATGCCGGCACCAGAGTGGCCTCTTGCTCTCTTGCCACTTAACCATGTGTTACCTAGGCTCGTCTAGCAGTCAACAACACCCATGACTGCATAGCAAAGCACGTGACTACGTAAGAGGGTATCATAGCCAATGTTCTTATCTAGGCCAAATTTGTGGCATAGTGCCCTCGAGCATCTAAGTGGTTGTAGTGACTGTTTGAGGTAATACTGAGGCTGTCTCCAACAGGAATCACTAAATTTGATCCCCTACAGCCTCATATACAGGTTCCCTTTAAAAAAAATCTCACCCTATATTTTTCCCATCTCTAAGACTCTAACAGCATTCCCTATATGAAGAATTGTACAGGGGGAGGAGAGAGAACCCCTACATATAAGGGGATGGAGAGAAAAACTCTATTTTAGGGAATGGAATAGGGAATGCTGTTGGAGTACATAAGGAAAGAATTCATCCCCTATTTTAGGGTAGAGTGTGCTATAGGGGAGCCTGTTGGAGACAGCCTGACAATCATTCTATTGCTAAGCTCGACCGTGACGATTTTTAACAGCAACATTGTTTAAAAAAGAAGGTAATGAACACCTTGCATTCTTTTGCAGTCCTATCAATCCTACAATTATTTTATTTCCTTGGTGTCCCTAAACAATTATTGGTAGCCATGAAATAATGATTTCTCCGGGTGGTTTAACATCCCATGCTTCCTTAAAAACAGAAGTTGCCTGGGGCGGTGGTAGCCGTAGCAATTCCCCCCTTTTGGACGAACAAAGTAGGCAGGAGCGCACGCCGCACCAACTCAGCGGCTGCTTGCCGTTCGTTATTCGCCCTCCACGACTCTGAGCTGTGCTGCCGCCGCTTTCACCCTCACTAATCATCCTCCTCCTCCTCCTCCCTCCTCCCCACTCCTCGCCACGCCGCCTCCTTTCCCCCTCTGATCCTCTCTCTCCCTCTCCCTCCTGCACGCGCACGAGCAGAGCAGAGCGGGACGGAGGAGCAAGGCGACGGCGGGGAGGGGGAGGGGGAGGGCGCGGCGATGGCGGCGGCGTGGGGCGGCACCACGCAGAAGTGCGCCTCCTGCGGGAGGACGGTGTACCCGGTCGAGGAGCTCGCCGCCGACGGCCGCGTCTACCACCGGCCCTGCTTCCGCTGCCACCACTGCAAGAGCACCCTCCAGGTCTCTCTCTCTCTCTCTCTCTCTCTCTCTCTCTCTCCCCCCTTGACCAGAATCTTCGGGGGCAAGAGTCCCGCTGTTCCGATCCTTTCGCTTTGCGCTCGGCTGCAGTGGGAGCCGCCGGAGGGTAGGACATGATTCTGTTAGACTGTTGCTGTGCAAGAGTACTTTACCATGATCCTAGCTATAATTGGGAGCTTTACCGTGACTGCAAGAGCACTTACCAGTACTTGAGTATCATATCTTGCTCCCTGAGTCACAGTCACTGTCCTTGCTTCGGATTGTTCAATTGATGCTTTGGCTGGTAATCCTTGTCTTGTCGTTGTCTTACCGGCCGGAATAGAAGTTTGGTTGCATGTTCATATCAACTGCGACGACCGTGCAGGATCAGCGCGCGGGATGAGCTGTTTCCCATTGTACCTCTGCTTGAGCTTGTTCTTATGGCGTAGGGAACGCCAGAACGTGTTGCAAAATGCAAATGACTATCACACGGCTTAGGCGGAAGCATTTTTTTTTCGTGAGAAAATAGAAGAGGAACTTGAAACATTCAGACTATACTTTTATTGATTTATTATGGGTGCGATACCAATAAATGTTGTTGCCTTTCAACTGCCCAGAAAAGTCAAAAGTGGCATCCCATAATGAATACTATACCCTGGTGATGCAATTCCCCCAAGATAATCTGATATTTGTGATTTGCATATGATGATGTGATCATTACCATGTTTCTTTTTTCCTTATCTGTTACTTCCTCCATATCACAAAGACTTGATGTTTTAGGCTTGTATTAAGTCAAAGTTTTAAAACTTTATCTATGAGTTTTTTTTTGAACTATTTGGATTGTGTACATGAAAATCATACATATAAATTCGTCTCGACAAAGCACATCCATATTATATTTTTTGTGGACTTTATGAATAAATTGCAATGGTAAATGAATGGTCAGAGTCGTATATTGAAGACCGTGTCGATGTCCAAAACGTCATGATTTTGTGATATGGAGGAAGTACTACACCATACAGTGCAATCAGCCCATTTCATGCACTCCTACAAAATATAGCTTGATGTCGTTCTGCGGTTAAATATATCTCTGAATCTTTTATGGCCTCAATCAATTATCACTTGTATATGTGACAGGTGGTTGCTTCACTTATTAAATATAGTGATCAAGTGCTAACTGATTAGCTGAGTAGACTTGCACCTGTTATTGAGTACCATATGATTGCTTTAGAAAAAACATGGAATGATGCCTAAATTTTTGCTGTCCTTAAGGTGTCATGAATACAATATGCATTTAATTATTTTTTGAGGAATCCATCTTCAGAGCATATTGGTTTAAATGTATGTTGAATTCTTTGTACTTGCACATGGGTAACTAATGGTTTGGTTTGGTCATGGTGTTGATGGACCCATCACATTTTATGGTCTGTACAGTTTTTTTGAGAACATAAAAATACTTCCTAGTAATCCTAATCCATATCGGCAGTTGACACAATAAACTAATAATTCATTGTAACTAGTGTAAAGTTTTAAGATAATTTTAAAAAAATCCAAAAGATTTGGCAGGAGCTCTTCCCAAAGTTATACCCGATTCATTGAATAACCATTCCCAGGAAATAGAAACTTATAATTTTGTTAAGAGCAATAATGATCATACTGAATCTTTCATGCTGCGTTATACTGGATGTTACTGGCATCATGTTCTGTTTGAAGCTGAAGCTGTCTGTGAGATCTAATCAGACTAATACTTTGACTAACTTATTCTTGTGATTCGTTTCTGCAGTTCAGTAACTATTGTTCCATTGAAGGTGTCCTGTACTGCAAACCTCACTATGATCAGATACTAAAATCGACTGGAAGTTTGGACAAAAGTTTTGAAGGTACTGCCAAAAAATAACTAAATCAACTGGGTTGGATCCCTTTCGTTTGTTAATAGTTTCTAATGCTGTACCTAAATTTTCAACATTACTGCATTATGTCAGGTGTGGCCAAATCAGCTAAATCAGAAAAAACTAGTGGAAATAAGGTATTCTAAGATTCTCTAGGACATGCCTTTTGTGTGGTCGAAACGTATGCCTGCTATCTAAATTGCTTGGCTGATGCTGCATGTGCACAAAATTTTTAGATAAAAGTACCTATTTGGTTCCTCAACTATGTCCGTTGAATCAAATTTGTCCTTAAATCAAAATACCGGGTTTGACTGGTACCTCGACTAGCAAAATCAGACATAAAATGATCCTTTAACCGGTCAAATAGCGATTTTAGGGTGGGATTTGCTGACATGGCCTCCATGTGGGTATTATGGATGATGTAGCATCCACATGGCTGTCACATGTGCTTGGAAAGAGAAGAAAGAGAAAGCATGTGTCAGATAAACATGGATGCCATGTGGAGCCATATCATCCAAAATACATGGACGCCATGTCAGAAAAACTCCCTCAAAAACCGCTGCTTAATCAGTCAAAATACCATTTAGGTCTGATTTTGCTAGTTGAGGGACCAGTCAAACCTGGTATTTCAGTTCTAGGACCAATTTGATCCAACAGGCACGAACCAGTTGAGGGAACAAATAGGTTATTTTTCCAAATATTTATCCTCATTTCGACCTTAAAATTTCTCCAACTTGCAGGGCCAACAAAACAGCAGATTCTCTAGCATGTTTGTCGGCACACAAGACAAGTGCGTAGTTTGTAACAAGACTGTGTACCCTCTTGAAAAGGTAAATATTATTTACTCTTGTGGCTTCTGCTGTTCTACTTTAATAAATGTTACTCCTATGAACCAGCAACTGATCAGGAAAATAACCGCTCTCAGCTGTACATTTACTTCTATATGATAGCAGTTAATGATGTCTGTAAGTGTATGGGACCATTTGTGGGTAGTTTTATCATCTTTCTGAAATTTTCATGGTTTGCCACAGGACTAGTTCCATGCCAATTGCAAATGTAATCAAACTTGTTGAGTCTATTATCAGAAAATCTTCATAACAATCATCTAGTGTAGTTTTCTACCTTCCAAGTAACATGTAGAAAAAAATCATGAATTTTATATTTTCGGCACAGGCTGAGGAGATGGCATGTTAAACCAAAAATATATGGTTGAGGCATCACCGGCCTTTTCTAAAATAATGATAGCCATCTAATTTGTATACGGCCTTTTCCAAAATAATGATAGCCATCTAATTTGTATCTCTTTTCCTCACATCTAACACATTCACAAAATGCCATATTTCCAGTAAATAATTGGGTTTTGAATATTTTTCGTTCATCCTGTTACTCCAGCCGTGTTCTGTATTTTTCTTGTTGACAGTATAATTTTAGTTCAATTCATTTTTCACAGGTTAGTCTTAATGGAAGCTCCTATCACAAATCATGCTTCCGCTGCACTCATGGTGGTTGCACACTCAGCCCATCCAACCATATCACGCATGAAGGCAAGCTTTATTGCAAAACCCATCATTCCCAATTGTTTATGGTTAAGGGAAATTTCAGTCAGTTTGAGGAAACCACTGTAAATGCTAAAGGTGCTATTGAGAAACAACCAGTAACTGAAGAAGCTACCGAGAAGCCAGTTCAAGGTGATGGACTCAGTGAGAAGCCATCACAAAGTGAACCGACAATTGAAAAATCATCACAAGATGGTTCAGCTGAAAATCAACTACAAAGTAGCATCAATGTCACAAAACCATCAGAAAACATCCAGAGGTCAGCAGAAAGTGAAATAGTTACTGTGGGCGAGTCAAAGAGTCATGTAGCCAGCAAAAAACCTTTAGAAAGTAGTGTAGAGAAGCCACAACAGAGCGGTGTGGTTGATGTAAAGTCATTTGGAAGCAGTGTAGCTATAAAAAAACCATGGGAACGTAGTTTTCCCACAGAGAAGCCATTACTGAGCAGGACAACCATTGAAAATCCATCGTCAAGCGATGCTGCCACAGAGAAGCCATCATCCGGTAATGGGGCTGATGTGAAACCAGAGGAAAGCAGCGTGGCGGTTAAAACGCCATGGCAACGCAGTGTAGCTGCTGAAAATCTACCACAGAGCATCTTACCATCAGATAAGCAATCATCAACTAGTGCAGAAGACGGGAAGTCATCAGAAAGCGGCAAAGTGGTAAAAAAACCATGGCAACGCATTGTGAATGCTGAGAAGCAAACACAGAACAATGTGGCTACTGAAAAATCATCACCGACAAGTGAAACAAAACCAGTAGGAAGCAGCACAACAGTTAAAAGGCCATGGGAGCGCAGAGTAGCCAGTGAGAAACTGCTGCAGAGCAATGTTGACTCCGAAAACCCATCTGCTAGCAGTGAGGTTGATGTGAAGCCAGCAGAAACCAGTATACTGGTCACAGCACCACAGCAGCACAGTGGAAATACCGAGAGACCTCCAAAGACCGGTACCGATGATGTGAAGTCCTTGGAAAACACATCAGTAGTAGTGAAAAAGCCATGGCAACGCAATGTAGGCACCGAGAAGCAACTGGAGAGCAGTGTAATTGATTCAAAAACAACTGGAACTAGTGGTACGGTCAAAAGGCCATGGCAGCGCAACATGCCAGCAGAGAAGCCATCACAAAGCATTGTGGCAGTTGTGACAACATCACAAAGCAATGTGACCATCACCAAGCCAGTCCCAAGCAATATAGCTGTCAAGAAGTCGTGGAAAAGAAGTGTGGCTCCAGAAAATCTGCCAGTCAGTGATGTTGCTAGCAATAAGGCACTGCAAAGTAATACGGTGATCGAGAATACCCAGCAAAGCAGTTTGGCTGCAGAGAAAACATTGCCAAGCAGTGTAGTTGCTGAGGAAGCACATCAAATCACTGTTATTTCTGATGACAAATTGCAGATCTGCAAAGATTCGAAAAGCAGTGGTGATGCTGCTAAGGAGCCATCAGCGACCACTGAAACCAGTGGAATGCCATCACTTCCTCGTAGTATATTACAAACTGATATTTCCACAGAAAAATCATCACAAAGTGCTATGCCTTCTGTGCTACCATCTCCGAACACTGAACCTGCTGAGAAGCCATCAGAAAGTGCTGTTGAAACTGAGAAGCCATCACAAGAAGATGCTGTGGAGAAGCCATTACAAACCAGTGAACCTTCTGAGCAGCCACTTCAGAGTGAAGATACTGTCGAGAAGCAATTTGAAAGTGAAGGTGTTGCTGATGACACACAACAAAGAAGTGTGATGCCACAAAATGACCACTCTCTTGAGATGCCACCTCAAAATAATGACACCGTTGAGAAGCTATCAAAGCCTGAAAGTGATGCCATTTCTGGCAAATCAACGAAGGATCCATCAGAACATGAAGGGGCTGTGTCTGGTGAAAACTTGTCAGACTCCCGAAGCAGTCCAACTGCTGAGCAGCCACCAGAACTTGAAGATGTTGTGGCAGCTGAGAAGGCAACTGGCCAAATATTGGAAGCTAATGATGACATTGCCGCTGAACAATCACCAGAACCTGAAAGCATCATACCTGCTGAGCTTCCAGTGGAGCAGAAATTAGAATATCAAAAGGATGCAACTATCGAGCAACCATTGGAACTTCAGCATGATGCAGATGGCAAAAATCCATCAGAGCCTAACAGTGATGCAATTGTGAAGGAGTCATCAGAGGCTGAAAGTGACACAGCTGCTAATAAACCATTAGAACCACAAAGGCATGAAGGTGCCGATCGGTTGGCTAAGCAGTCATCAGAACCTAAAAATGATTTATTATTTGGGAAACCAACAGTATATCAAAGTGGCACAATTACGGACAAGCCATCTGAGACTCAAAGCGATGCTGCTTCTGAATCATTAGAACAGCCATTAGAGCTTCAGAATGATAAGCCATCGGAACCTCAACTTGATGCAACTACTGAGGAGCCATCAGAACCTCAAACGGATGCAGCTCCTGGTAAGTCAACTGAGCAGGCATTGGAACCTCAAAAGGATGCATCTGTCGAGAAGCCATCGGGAACTGAGAGTAACATTGTTTTCAAGAATCCATCAGAAAGCAGCTCAATTGAAACACTGCCTGAAAGCAGTCCAAGTAGCAGCATTACCACTAAGGAACCTGCACAATGCAACATTTCTAACAAGACACCGCCTCAGAGCAGTGCACCTGTAGAAAAACAATCAGAAAACACTGCAGCTTCCAAGGAACCCGCAGATGTTGGTGAGGCCGGTGTTGAGGCAATGGAGGACAACCCAGCTGTTGAGAAGCCATCAGGGGAAGACGATAGCGCTGCCAAGCCATCAGAGGACAGCGAGCCGTCAGAACATAATGCTGCTCTTGAGAAGCTATGGGAGGAACACGAGGCAAGTGCTGAACCATCAAAGGACAAGGTGGCTCTTGTGAAGCCATCGGAGGAAGATGGTGACACCGTCAAGCCATCACAGAACACTGCTTCTCTTGAGAAGCCAGCCACTGACAGACCATCAGAGGAAGAAGAAGATAAAGCAGCCAGTGAGAAGCCGTCACACGATGATGCTGTTGTTGAGGTGCCATTGCAGGAAGACAGAGACTCAACCGTTGACAAACCCTCACCTGCAACTGAAACTACAGATAAGCCAGCAGCTGACAGGCCATCAGAGGAAGAAGAGGAAAGACCAGCCGGTGAGAAGTCGACACAGGATGATACTGTCATCGATGAGAAGGTCGACACAGATGCAACCGTTGATGAGCAGGTCGACACAGATTCAACTGCTCAGAAGCCCTCACCTGCAACAGAAGCTGCAGAGGCGCCACCTCAGGACGACACAGACACAGCAACTGACAAGCGCCTAGTTGCCACAGACATTGCAGAAACTGCCTGAACTCACAGATACATCGATTAGCTGGTTTTACAGTTAATTAGCAACAGGAAAGGCTTTTTAACCAAGATGGATCAATACTACCGTTGATAGTTTGGACTATTGGTGTGTGGTTTTTGTTTGTTTTTTCTCTGTACAATGCTTGAGTTGTAAAATTTGAGGGAAGAAAAGGGACAATAGGTATTGATTTGATTTGCTCACAAGCAATAAGCCCCTCCCCATAGAGGAGGGCGCATTGAGGTTACCATAGATTTTTGTGTGCAGTATGATTTGTTGCTGCTGCTGTGGTACATCAGAATCAGATGATGTAAATGATTTGATGCAAATTACTGTGTGCTTTGCTCATTTGACTCAGAATTTGCTGTGTCATGACTCATGCCCTCTTGTGATGGCTGTAAATGTATTTGCGCTAAATTAGTTACAGTAATCGGATTTGTTTTATCTAAAATCTACGAGAAGTCGAGAACTAAACTTTTCTTAATGATTTTTTTTACAAAAAAAATGGTAAAACTCGTGCATTCCACGCGGCGGCTTCTAACAAAAAACCCCCCTTCTAAACCCCGACGGCGACGGAGCGAGGAGTTGGAAACTTTCGATGGCGCCGAAGCGGAAGCCCGCGCGGGCGGCGGCGGCGGCGGCGGCGGAGGACCCGGACGGCATGTTCCGCGGCGTCTCCGCCTTCGTCGTCCCCCACGCCGTCCAGCCTCGCCGCCTGGAGGTCGCGATCCCTCCACGCGGTGCGTCCAATCGTTCTCTTGCCGGCGTTGCCGTTCGTGCTTAGGTTTTGGGGATCCGTCGTTGGTGCAGGTGTGGAAGCAGAGGCTGGTGCAGATGGGGGGTCGCGTCCAGGCGAAGCTCGCCAAGGGCGCGGCGGTCACCCACGTGCTCGCCGCGGACGCCAAGGCGCTGCTCCGGGAGCTCGACGCCGCCTGGCTCCACCGCTTCCGCGGGGTAGTCGCCACCTTCGCCTGTTCCCTTTGACTCCATAGACCCCTAGTCCCTATGTGGCGAACTGGTGTAGATGTGCTACTATCTGTCTGCATTCGCCGTTTGTCAATCCTATGCCTGCACAGCTGCACTGAGCTGTGGAGGCCTCCTATATGGGGTCTTTGGGGTTACACCAATCGACAATATCCACTGATGGATAGATTTTTGGTTGCAGAGTGTAGTGTCCATCGACTGGTTGGAGGAGTGCCTCAAGTCCGGTGAGAGGCTTCCTGAGCACAAGTATGCTATCAACTACGAAGAGGAATTTAAGCCAAAGAAGGCACTTGGCGCTAGAGATTCAGGCACATCACAACCTGCGAAGAGAAGCAAATTATCATCTGATGGTCCTGAGAATTGGAAGGAAAATAGTGTACATGATACGGAAAAGGAGCTAACTGCTGGGGGGCATCAAGATAAAAGTGGACATGTGAATGTGAATGAAGATGCATGTGTTGAAAAGGGCCCTAGCTGGCATGCAAGTAGTCAAAGTGCATCTGGAGATACTAAGGATACCAGAGGGTCTCATGGTACATTTGAAATGGAGGTATCAGCATGATCTGATAAGATTGTATTCCTTAGCCATCTTTGAAGTCTGAATTATACTCCCTCCGGTCACAAAAAGAAGTCGCTGTTGACTTTGACACGCCTTTGACTATTCATCTTATTCAAAAAAGTTATATAAATATTATTTATTTTGTTATGATTTGGTTTATTATTAAATGTATTTTAATTAGACATCTTCGAAGTCTGATATTTCATCAGTCACATCCATACTTCTTTTGTTTCCTCAAGTTTTTACTAAGTCTACTTTCAATATATATGAATAACAAAAATATTTTGATGAACACTGGACTATGGCTTCACCAGCTTCAAATGTCATATGACATGTCTGATACTGAAGTTTGGCCCTTTTTTGTCAAGCAAATGAGATATCCAAATTTACATATGTAGTTCAAATTCAGTGCTGGGATCTATCTCATTTTTGTACTCTCAAAATGGGATTTGGTGCTTTGTATCATGAGTCCTAACAGAGTTACAGTATGACTCCTGAGTTCTGACTTCTGAAGACGCTAATCTTGAAGTGTTAATCAATTAATTATACTTATACAATCAGGAAACCTCTTCTGGAGAATCGACAACATATGCTCCACCAGATCTCAACAGGAACATCACTGAAATTTTTGGAAAGCTTATCAACATATATAGAGGTAAGGACATTGCATACGATATTCTTCTCATCTTTTTGTTAGTTGTTTGATATTTCATTTCCTCATATATGGAGGTAAGGACATTGCATATGCTATTCTTCTCAATTTTTTTTTAACATTTCATTTACTCCTGTTGAAGCCCTGGGAGATGACCGAAGATCATTTAGCTATTACAAAGCTATTCCAGTAATCGAGAAATTGTCATTCAAAATAGAAAGCGCTGATCAAGTAAAAGACCTCCCTGCTATTGGGAAATCTTTGAAAGACCATGTATGCATCTCTTGTTATACCATTATCAGAGTGAGTTTGTGATTGCCAGTGTGCAACTTGCAGATAGTATGTTAGTATGGTATAGCACTGTTTTCATAATAATACGATGGATGTATTGTCTTTGTGTTCTTGACCCAGAAAACATTGTTTCCAACCTTGATAAAATGAAATCTAAAAGTGAAATCTAAAAGTGCCACATGACACTGAATGCATTACTGCATAAGTATGTTCAATAGGAGGATAACATTAGAAGTTCCAAGAAAAAAAAAAGCTTTACTCTTTGCTTTCATCATTGGACTTGCAGTATCTCTGGTCTTGAATATGCCTAACATGTTTTAAATGCAGATTAATGAAATAGTAACTACAGGAAAGCTTTCCAAGCTAGAACACTTTGAGAATGATGAAAAGGTAATCTAGTTTGAGCAACTGATACATTTCTTAAGCATTATTCCGCTGTAGTATGTGTCCTGATATTACATTACTTTAAAGGTACGAGCTGTCAGCCTGTTTGGTGAAGTTTGGGGTGTTGGTCCTGCAACTGCTCTCAAGTTATATGATAAAGGACACCGTACTCTTGAGGACCTTCAAAAGGAGGATTTACTTACATATGCTCAGAGGACTGGATTGAAATTCTTTGATGATATCAAACAAAGAATTCCCCGGCATGAAGTATGTAATTTCTAGACTTGTTTGCTATTTGTTACTAGCTTTTTGGTAGACCATTCAACATTGCACATTACATTCTCTTTCTTATCTAGGTTAGTGAGATGGAGAAGCTTCTGCAAGAAGTTGGGAAGGATATTTTGCCCGGAGTGAGTTACATAGATTATTTCCAGGAATTATTTGTCTCCCATCACATGAGATGTTAAAAGGCTAGGTGTCAACATTTTTCTTGGTGGCCATTGTGTTTTGTACCAGTTAATTATTTACTGCTGTTTTTAAAATATAATTCCATATGTTTAGGGTTCAGATAATACAATAATTTCCCTGAAGGGATCACTGAAATTTGTTATGCATATTTTTTCTATTCGGAGGTGATAATTGTATGCGGTGGATCATACAGACGTGGAAAAGCTTCTTGTGGTGACATGGATATCATTATCACTCATCCTGATGGTGAAAGGTAGCACTTAAAGTATATGAACAAATTCATTTCCTTTTAAATAGTATAGATCTGTAACCAGAGAGGACAATGCCAGGATTAATTGTATTTAGCTGTGAGGAAAATTTATTCATATCTGATGCATTCAATATAAGTTGTAGTATTCTATTGCATTGATACACTGAGTCATTAATTAGGAAAATTAAGAGAAGAAAGAAGGGACCCATGATCATTGTAAACATCATTTAGATACTTTACATTGAGTTTAAATTCATTCAATTTTGTGTGTTGATTTATCCTCCATTATAATCATGATTCTTGTTATTAATCTGTTTTCTCTGTCTAATTATGTTCCTTCAACATAATACATTTCTTTTAATAAGAACATGTAGTAAAAGAAAAGTTTGTAAATGAATCCTTACATTTTTCTTCAGTCATGTAGGTTTTTTACCAAAGTTTGTTCAGCGGTTGAAGGACAAGAATTTTTTGAGGGAGGATCTTATTTTTAGCATACACAGTATTGAGGTGAGTACTGCTGCCACCATTTACAGAGACTTTGGGAAGAGATGATGAATTCAAAAAACAATTAGATTAGCACTAGGTGACAGAAAGTGAGAAAAGAACCAGTGTCCATCTAATGTTCATCTGATGTTGGCACAGTCTTGCGTGATTTTGGGGTTCGATTACAGATTATTTTGTCAGAGGCACAGGGATAAACTCTTGCACTTATTGGGTAATACATTGGAAGCTGGTTAAGATTTGTAAGGCTCCTTTATAAACATAATGTGTGAGTGTAAGAAGATTTGAATCAAATTACATTTCTTAACTAAATGCAGGGAACTGATTGTGGGGTTGACACATATTTTGGTCTTTGCACATATCCTGGTCGTGAGCTCCGGCATCGCATTGACCTCAAGGTATGAGGAATCTCAATAAGAGATGCTCAAATATGCTGATATTTTATTCTTCACATTGTGTGGTTTGTTCCTTTGGGAACTGAAGTACAAAAATTTTTGTCTATTTTGTTGTTTACAGCTCCATGCATACTTGTCCATACTTATTCTTCACATTATATGCGATGTTCATTGTAAATAAACAAGTCCATTATTTTGTTAACCTCTTTTTTTTTTATGATGATGGCATGAAGTGCATAGTTTTGAACTAGATTCTTTGTAGCTAGTGATTTTTCCATGCAAAATATGCTGCATAGCATTCATATATGTAGTAGTTTTATACAATAAAAAATGACTGTCGTTGGTTGTGAAAAGGTATACCCAAGGAACAGATATGCATTTGGGCTGCTTGCTTGGACTGGAAATGATGTTCTCAATCGGCGGTACAAATTCAAGCTTCATACATATATCTTGTTATATGGCCAGGAATGAAAAGTATGTTTTTTTTTTAAAAAAATTAAGTTACATATTGCAACATGCAGATTAAGAATATTAGCAGAGTCCAAAGGCTACAGGCTTGATGACACTGGTTTGTATCTTGCTGCACAGAGCAGTGGTGGAAAGCGCGTACGTTCATGTGCCTCTTCATCTTAATTTTTTTTTTTCTGCTTTGCCTGATTTACTGTAAATTGTGCAGGGGTCGAGATCAGAAGCCATAGTTAATTGTTTCACCGAGAAGGATGTCTTGGACACACTTGGATTCCCCTGGCTGGAACCTCATGAGCGAAACCTCTAGCTTTTACAAACCATTTTGTAGATTCATTTTGCTGACCCGTATAGTCGTGTAGTTTTTCTTCCTCTTGTACTTATAAAATCTTTAATCGTGTAGTGTCCCGCTTTTATGTAGAAAATGTAGTTTACTGGGCATGTATAGTTTTGCCTTGTTACTGTAGCCTGATTCTAGGGAGAATGCTCAGCAGGCATGTGTTGCCACTCGCCAGACAAGTCTACAACTTTTTTTGTACAATTCCTTTTCCTTCTCAATGGTCAGCGGGCAGATATGCATGAACATCTTGCACTGATACAAATTTATTTGTGAAAACAAAGATGATTTCTTATTCATGAGACATTTGCTACAAACTGCCATATTCACATCAGTCATCAAAGGTGGAAAACCAAAAAAAGGGCACATTAAAGGCTCTCTTTTTTACCATGGAATAATAATCAACACCAACCATCCAAGATTCAGACAAAATGTAACAAACAACCATCTTGTCTGATCTTGTGAGATTTGACGAAGGCATTTCAAAGCCGGTTTGTGAGATCATAATCCAAAACCCAAAACTATCCTCTCGACGTTAACCATCCAAACTTTTGCACGTAAGGTGAAAACATCTGACTGGCCCTGTGATGTTCGCTACATCCCAGACGCTCTTACCCTGTTAGTGACTGAAAGGAAGTGCACCTGAGGTTCTAGGTGTCAACAAAATCTGACCGGTAACTACGCGAAGATTATTTACATCCCTTTCTTTTCCTACACCTATAGGCTTATAGCACGTACTGAGATGAAAATCAACGGCAGTAAAAGTTGTGATCAATTCAGGCCATTGCTCTGACCACCAGAAAGAATTTCCTCCCTGTCGATGAAACGCTCGAGAAGCTCCTTGTCTTTGGTGACTATGCATTCATCGTCTTTGCCAAACCAATCATAGCGATTCTTTGCAATGTAGTCATAGACTGCATCCCGCAGTGGGGCAGGGATGACCAGCAAGGAGCTCAACACTGAGTAGGGAAGAGGAAGGTACCATGCAACTTTCAGTGCAGCTGCAACCAAAATACATAAGCAATAAATATCATAGCATTTCAAATAAAAAATGTATCGAGTTCTTTGACTAATGAGAGTAATAGGTGAGATGAAATTTGTGCAATTCAAAAGAGGATAGACTAGAAAAAATTGCAGTCTTATTTGAAAGAAAAAAAGAACTGAATTGATTATCTTTAAGCTTGGTGACGTTACATCACAGAATCATTGTATATATGCAAGCCACACAGACAGAACTCTCCACATACATTTGAACTTCTTTATGTCTTAAAGGGCCCCGAAGCTACATTATACAAAGAATTGTGCCTTTAAACACCAACAATCACACTTTATGCAATAATGCAAGAACAAACACAAAAATAGTCATCATTGTAATGACCGTGCGATAAACTATAAATTGAGAAATGCAGTAAACTAACTAGTGAGTAGTCCAGATGCTCCCTATCCTGCACAAGCCTAGCTAGTCATGGATCCTGCTAATAAACCCTAAATATTGCAACCCAACTAATAAGCGTCATCAAATGTAAAGGTAATCAACTCACAAGTCATAAATCATAACAAATACTCCCTCTGTTATCAAATAGTAGTCATTTTGGACATTGACACAGTCTTCAAAATAGAATTTTGACCATAAAAAACTTTTAAAAATTTATTTATAATGCATTAAAATTATAATATTATGAAAGTTCTTTTCAAAACAAATCTATCTATACGATTTTTACGTTCTTAATCTAAACAGTTTAAAAGTTACCTATGGATAAAGTATTAAAATTTTGACTTAGGACAAGTGTAAAATGACTACTATTTCACAATGGAGGGATTATCACATTAGAGTACTGAGCACTAGATGCTAGTGAAAAATCACTCTAGAATTCAAGTTGCCTCCACGGTAGCATTCTTAAAAGAAAAATGACAACTGAATTCACCGCATTGTTGAAGTACCAATTTCACCTCAGATAGTGTTGGCAATAATCCCATGCAAATAGGCATGGAGATGTGTGTGTTGCGCTGAGTTTCTGTTAGCTACATGCGTGTGTGGAACAGGTCTCTGAACCTCGCTGCGTTCGCGGTGGAGACTGGGTATCCGAGGTCGATTCTTGCGCCATGATCGTGCATGCTGTGCAGCGCGAGTGGGTAGGAGATCGAGCCGGGTTTGTAGCTGATAGTGGTGTGTACGCGTGTGTCTACTTAATCCAAGAAAAACCCAAAAAGCAGCGCAAGTTGGCAGCGCCCAAATCTCTCTCGCTCTCGCGTTTGTTCTTCAGAGTTTCAGTTTCATCAGAACACTGTTCATCGTTCGACAACGTGATTTCGAGTGGAATTAGCTAGTTCTTGAGTGATTTCACAGTGCGATTCCACTTCGAGTCCCAACATTTGGTATCAGAGCGAGAGTTCTGAGATCCTTTGGCAGGGGGGCTGTGATGGCGAACGACGACGGTGTCGTCGACACCGGCGAGAACAGCAGCAATGGCGGCAACGGCAACACAGGCGGCAATGGAGGCAACGTTACGAACGTCGGCCTGGCCACGCCACCGTGCTTGACGCTGGGCACAGACGGTGCCGTGCGCGAGGTGGTGGTGGAGCGGGTCGTCAAGGATGTTGGTGCGTCGATCGTTTACCCCGAGCTGACGCGCACCAATTACCACGAGTGGGAGCTCGTGATGAAGGTGAATCTGGAGGCATCCGGCCTCTGGGAAGCGATCAACGACGCACACGTCGAGCGCCGTGAGGACCGGCTAGCATTGGCAGCCATTCTTCGCGCGGTGCCATCGGAGATGCGTTCAATGAAGCCAACTGCAAAGGAGGCATGGGCGTCGATTCGCCTGATGCGCATGGGCGTTGCTTGTGTGCAGGAGGCACATGCCCAGAAGCTGCTCAAGGAGTTCGAGAACATCTCCTTCAAAGAGGGGGAGAGACTTGATGATTTCTCTGTGCGCATCCAGGATCTGGCTGGCAAGCTCCGGTCGCACGGCGAGGACATCGAAGAGCTGCGCATCGTCAAGAAGATGTTGCGCGTCCTGCCTTCACAGTACTCCCAGATCGCGTTTTCCATCTAGACGTTACTCGATTTGAAGACCGTGACGGTGGACGAGCTGGTGGAGAGGCTGCGCGCAGCAGAGGATCGGTTCGACGTCGAGGCAGCGACGGACAAGACCGGTCGCCTTCTCCTTGCGGAGGAGTGGCTAGCGAAATACAAACACAAGTTGTAGCCGGAATCTTCATCTTCCACGGGCGAAAACAAGGCAGGACAGCACGGGAAGGCGACGGGCGGAGCGCGATCAGACGGGGGTGATTCCTCTGTCAAGCTCACGTCCAAGGGCACACCCCGGCGCCGTGGTAAATGCCGCAACTGCGGTGTTTATGGCCACTGGGCCAGGGAGTACAAGAACCCTCGTCGCGACCAGAAGGAGGTGGCTCACGTGGCGCAAGGAGGAGCTCAGGAGCCAGCATTGCTCCTTGCGGCGACTCCCGTCGCGCCGTGCGCGGCGACCCCCGTCGAACACCTGAACGAGGCAAAGGCGATTCCGGAGGACTGCAGCGGCGACGAGTGGGTGCTCGACACTGGTGCGAGCAATCACATGACGGGCAACAGGGCCGCGCTCTCTTCTCTTGATGAGAGGGTGCGTGGCTCGGTTCGATTTGGCGATGTCTCCGTCGTCGAGATCCGCGGCCTCGGCTCTGTTCTGCTCCAAACCAGAAACAAAGGGCAAAAGGTGCTAACCGAGGTATACTACATTCCACAGTTGAAGAGTAATATCATTAGCTTGGGTCAATTAGAGGAAAGGAGGTGCAGGGTTGTCATTCAAGGGGGCACGTGCAAGGTGTTCGACAGTGAGAACACTCTGCTCGCGTCGGCTAATCGTGCAAGCAATCGGCTGTACCTGCTGAAGATCAGTGTGGGGGTGCCTATGTGCCTGACGACAACCATGGATCAGGCGTGGCTCTGGCACTCACGGTACGGGCACTTGAATTTTCGAGCACTTCAGGAGCTCGGAACAAAGAGGATGGTGCAAGGAATGCCGGCGGTGGACAGGTTGGAGGAGTTTTGTGAGGGATGTGCCTTAGGCAAGCAACACCGCACATCCTTCCCGCAGGTGGCAGGATATCGCGGCGAGCGCGGCCTGGATTTGTTCCACGCTGATCTTTGTGGGCCGATCAGGCCGAGCACGCCGGGAGGAAGGAACTACTTCCTATTGATCGTCGACGATTACAGCCGGTTCATGTGGATCGAGTTGTTGAAGACGAAGGCTAAGGCATTCCAATACTTCAAGAAAGTACAAGCACTTGCTGAGAATGAACAGAGTAGGCGGCTCAAAGCTTTCCGCTCCGATCGGGGTGGGGAGTTCAACTCACTTGAATTTGAAGCGTACTGTGACGAGCGCGGGATCAAACACTTCACCACCGGGCCATACATGCCACAGCGGAATGGCGTCGTGGAGCGCCGCAACCGCACGGTGGTGATGACACGGTGTATGCTCAAGAGCAAGGAGATGCCAGTGTATTTCTGGGGTGAAGCAGTGAAGGGGGCGGTGCACATCCTGAACCGATCACCAACAAGAAGCTTGAAGGGAAGAACACCGTATTAGGCATGGTACCGCAGGAAGCCAAATGTGTCACACATGCGCACGTTTGGATGTGTTGCTCATGTCAAGCCTCTCGGGCCCGGTAGTGACAAGCTCTCTGATCGCTCTGTGGCCATGGTGTTGCTGGGGGATGAGCCGGGATCAAAAGCTTATAGAGTGTATAATCCAGTCACAAAGAAGGTCCATGTCACCACTGATGTAGTGTTTGAAGAACAGCGTGCATGGAATTGGAGTGATGTGGGCAGTGAGACATCACAAGACACCTTTGATGTGGAGTTCTTCACGGTGGCAGGAGGAGCTGATGAACATAGAGTATCTCCCTCACTGACTGATCCAAGTACACCTAAATCAGCCCCTGGACCAAGCTCATGGAGCCCTGTAACTGGAAGTGAGTCGACATCAGCACAGCCGGGAATTCAGTTTGTATCCCCTCTTCTAGGACAGAGCTGTGACTCTGAAGGAGTACCTCAGAGATTCAGGCCTATAAAGAACCTGTTGGATACCACAGATGTAGTGACAGAGTTTGAGTATAGTGGCTTATGTCTAGTTGCTGCAGAAGAACCTGCAAGTGTGGAAGAGGCACTAGAAGAGAAAGCATGGCATGAGGCTACGGAGGTAGAGATGAAATCAATCTTTGATAACAAGACTTGGGAGCTAGTAGTGCTACCACAAGGACACAAGGCTATTGGGCTCAAGTGGATTTTCAAGGTGAAGAAGGATCCAAATGGAAATGTGATCAAGCACAAAGCACGCCTTGTGGCAAAAGGCTACTATCAGAAAAAAGGAGTTGACTTTGTTGAAGTCTTTGCACCAGTTGCCAGAATTGAAACAGTGAGGGTGATGTTGGCACTTGCCGCACATGCTGGATGGGAAGTGCACCATTTGGATGTTAAGTCAGCATTTCTAAATGGAGATTTAGCTGAAGAGGTCTATGTGCAACAACCACCTGGGTATGCAAACTGCAGCAGCAAAGTACTTAAACTAAAAAAGACACTGTATGGCTTACGGCAAGCACCAAGAGCATGGAATGCCAAACTTGACAAAGAGCTGCTTGGGTTGGGGTTCGGAAGGAATCCTTTGGAACATGCTGTATATCTTGATCTAAACAGTTTAAAATTATCTATCGATAAAGTTTTAAAATTGACTTAGGACAAGTGTAAAACGACTACTATTTCACAATGGAGGGATTATCACATGAGAGTACTGAGCACTAGATGCTAGTGAAAAATCACTCTAGAATTCAAGTTGCCTCCACGGTAGCATTCTTAAAAGAAAAATGACAACTGAATTCACCGCATTGTTGAAGTACCAATTTCACCTCAGATAGTATCAATTAGTGAATTCCTACAGATAGACAAACCAAACAACAGGCATAGCCTGTCAGTTCACACCAAGAGTTGCTAATCGCTACCAAACGCAGCACCGTGCAAATGTGCAATACACAAACCATGCGTCACAGCATAAGATTGCTAGTTTCTTGATTCAGCACGGCTGCACAAGTAACCGAGAAGAATCTGATCAGGAGAGTATACTACAAACCTGTAGAGCCCTCGTAGTAGGCTTCGGGCCCCTCAATGAAGAGCACACGCCGCAGCACGTCTTCCCGGTCCATGCCGACCAGCCTCAGGTACGGCTCGGCGGCCTTGGACTGCACGCAGCAGAACCTGATCTTGGCGTGCTTGTCCGCCTTGATCACCCACTTCACCCCTGCAATGCACAGTTGCAAAGACATTCCCACCACCAGAAATTCAACAAACAAGACGAATCGAGTGCCACCGGACGCGAATCGCCGGCGCAATCAGCCGGCAATTCGGGCGAAATGGTTCCATAGAACGACGCGCGCGCGCGCGTGCTCACCGCGGTGGCAGAGGTGGCAGACTCCGTCGTATATGAGCACGCGCGGCTGCAGGACGGTCGGCGCGGTGGCCGCGACGGCGGCGGCGGCGGGGGGCCCCGGGGACAACGGGGAGCGCGGCGGGTCCTCATCGATGACGAGGTCATGGGCCGCGGCCGCCCCCCCGCGGGGCGAGTAGCCACGGAGGGCGGCGAGGGACGGGGCGAGACGGGGGCGGAGGCGGAGGCGGCCGGCGAGGGCTCGGGCGAGCATTCTCTCTCCCTCTCGGGCGGCGCGGCGAGGTGGTCTTGGCCTTTCCTTCCCAGCTTCGGGCTCTTCGCTTTTTTTCCCCCTTTCCCTTTTCTTCTATTTTCACCGTCCCCGGAGCCGGGAGCCGTGTGCCCGTGTCCCCCCGTGTGGCTTGGAGAGTAAGCAAATTTTTTTTTGATTTTCTGTATTTTTTTTAAAACTGAGATGAAACACAGACCTTGGTTAGAGCATGTATAATGGTACATTACACATCAGCTGTCTTTAAAACATTTATAAGATTTGTCATTAAGATAGACAATGATCGGATGAGAGAAAGCGCACATACAGAGTTGAGCTGTCTCTACTAAAAGAGATGACTCTACATGCGAATTAAAGGTGTGTTTGGTTATTTGAATGGAATGGTTTATGTATATGAGAAGGTAGATAATTTATGTACATCCATGTGTTTGGTTGGATGAACTGTACCAAATCATTCTGAATGGTGGGATACAGAAAAATGGAATATTTATCTCAATATGTTGTATGACTTCGTTCGCTTGATTTGATCGAACACACCGTATAACTTTCTCTCGCAAGCTCTTACTTTTTTAATTCATATTATTAATTTTATTGTATAACAAATTTCAAATTAATTTCAATTTTGAATTCGGTTTAGGTATGACATTTGTTTTAAATTTAAAATCTATTTTTAATTTTAGTTGAATTGAAAATACGTTTGAATTTTTAAAAAATTGAATTAAATTTTCAATACATCTTGAATATTGAATTTTAAAATCAATTTGAGTTTTCAGACTAAAATTTGAATTTATTTTTGTATTTGGGTTGATTTTAAATTTCCATTCTTTTTTTTATAACTTGCTTGAATCCTGAATTGAAAATACGACTTGAGTTTTGAATCTAAAATTTAAATTGAATTTAAATTTGGTTCAAATTTTGATTTTAATTTTAATTTGATTAAAAATTCAAATGTTAAATGTAGTTTGAATTTAAAATCTAATTTGAATATTGAATCCAATTTGAATGTTAAATTTAAATTTTGGTTTGAATGTTGAAGTTAAAATTAAATTTAGTTTAAATCATCCAAAATAAAACCATGCGTAAGGTTAAATTTTCTCAAGATATAAAGTGGTATTTGATGGTATTTGAATATTTGAACCATTCTACGTCATCCCATACGAGAACCAAACAAAATCTTGTATGATCCTGTTCAACCAACCAAACATCTCAATTCAATCATACCGTACGGAATCATCCCATTCAACTTGTACCATCCCATACAGGTTCAAACTGGCACAAACAACCAAACACACCCTAAGAAATCGGTGTGATTAAGTGGCATAAGAAAATGTGCAGCTGTCTCTAAATCATGTCTACCATTATATGAGTTATCTTTAAGTAATCTTTATAAGTGACATGACAATGGTTAGAGATGGCTGTTGTCTCAACCCTTGTACATGCTATTAGTACATGTTTGATTTCATTGATTGTTTTCCAGTGTGATATATGTATTTCAATGTGATATATGCATTTGCATATTTATGTGTTTTTCGTGTCATTCTGTGGGTAATTGTTCTTACAAAATATGTTGGTTTCTCGATGATTATCTTCCAATTTCCACTCAAATTTACAATTTTTTCCATCTTAAATTAGGTTGCCTCACTTATTTAGAGAAATTGATAGCAATTTTGATTATTTTGGTCAACAAGTTTTTGGTCCTATTAATAGTGCAGCCTAGTAGCGTGCATGTGGATTTTGTTTACGGTTTTTTATTCGGGTTAGCTGACAAGGTACTTGCATTAAATGTGTTTTATAAATTTATTTGGTTCATAATATGTATAAGATTTCATTTGGTCTTAATGTGTTTAGTGTCGCTTTTCCACGGTTGGCATCATTTTCTTTGGAATTTTTCAGACAAAACAACTAAGGCCCTGCTTGGCAATGCTGTTTTTTCTTAAACTTGTAAAAATACACATTTGTATTTTCATGGGCACAAGAAACCATCAGATTTTTTTTGCCTACTTGAGAGGTGTATTTTATACACATGTAAAAACTTACAGGTTGATACATATTGTTTGGGAATGAATTTCCAAAGTGAAGGGAGTAAACATCCATGGTTTAAAACTAATTAAGCACGTGTTATCCATGGTCTACGGTTGAATTAAACACTCTCAGTTCAGAATTGAAACAAAATATGTTAAAAACTAAAACAGAACATCATTCCATCCATATGTTTTAGTTGAATTAAACATACTCGGTCCAAAACTGAAACAAAACATCTCAAAAACTGAAACGAAATTTCATTCCATCCATATGAAAACATAGTACATATAAAAGACAAGCCCATGGAAGCCTTCCCGCAGCCTTCCGCGCCGGCGCCTTCCCGCAGCCTTCCGCGCCCTGGTAGCCTTCCCGTGCCGGCGCCTTCCCGCAGCCTTCCGCGCCAGCGCCGGCGCCTCACGTCGCCGCTCCCTCCCTCCCTCCCTCCCTCAGTCCCTCCCGCTCCGCTCCCTTCCTCATGCGCCGGCCGCTCTAGGGCAAGGCGATGCGAGCTGTCGAGGTGACGGGGGTCGAGGGAGATCGGGAGAAACCCGATGTTTATCGTTTTTTTTTCTCAACCCAAGGGTGGGGATTTTTTTTCCCCGGGTGTATTGGGCCAATCTGGGTGTAATGGCAATCAAATACCGGCCCATCCAAGCAGCTCTTTTACAAATCCGGTGAAAAAACAATCGGGCCCTAATACAGGCCGTTTTCGGGCTGAAAACCGATTATCCAAGCAGGCCTAAGAGGTACTCTCCTTCGAGCCTTGCGCCTAGCAAAGCAACGTCAGGGCTTAGCGAGGAGTTATATTTTGTTTCATTATAAGGGTGAGGACATAAAAGCTCATATCTACGTAGTCTTTCTATCTGAATGACTATGTTTCCCTCACTCACCAACTTGCTCTTTTTGGTTCGCGGTTTTATTCGGTTTGGTTTGGTTGGGCTAAAAGTTGAAAACCATAAAATAAAAGTATGAAAAAAAGAAATTATATAAAAAATATTTTTGAGATTTTTAAGTAAAATCTTACGAAGTTCAAAAAATGATTACAAAATATTACACCGAATAGTCTGTAAAAAAATTTAGACCAAACGAACTGAATCAGAACCGCAAACCAAAGAGGAAAAGCAATGTTGCATAGTTCTTTTCTTTCCCTATAGAAAAGGCCCATAACGTCCTTTCAACTGTTGTAATAAAAGTAGTTACAATGGAGATTTTATTTTTCAAGTGGTTTTTTTCAGAAATTTTCAAGTGGTTATAGGCTATTCCCTCAACTAAGAATCCAACTGTATAGCAAGGGAATAGGGATAGATGTAAGACCATCTTCAAGGGAGTCCCTTCAGGGGCCAAATGTCCAAATTCCCTTCACGAAGAAATTCTGATGTTACAACAGAATCTCATCGCAGTTGATGAGTTTGTTAGATTTTTTCTTCGTTTTCTTCATAAATTTTTTTTAAAAGAATGTTGTTGTAGATGGTAGGAAATAAAGGGAATGAATATGGGAAAGATAACGAGAGAGGGAATGAAAGATTCGGAGATGATCAACGGTTGCCTAAGGATAGATGGGCGAGCAGCGTGAGTACATGGTTTGCTGCTTCGCTCATCGGCTTTTACAGTTTTTTTTTATAACTATTTTAGGGATTTCCACAGTACTCATCAGTCTTCACTTCCTTCAGCGACACAGGAAACACGATGATAAGAGCAATGCTGCCATGGGCGGCCATCGCCGCCTCTTCCACCGGGACCGCCTCCTTATCCCCTCTTCTTCATGCCTCCCCGCCCGCCGCTTCCCAGCCCGCCGCACCTCCAGTTCGCGGCCCGGCCCCATCGCTCGCCGTCGGGCTCCGAGACCCGGCACGTGCCCTCTCCTCCGCTGACGGCGGCGCCGTCTTCTGGGAGGAGCCGGACGACGGCTCCGGAAGCGACAATGAGAACGACGGTGAGGAGGCGGCCGAGCAAAGAAGCCCTCCCCGCCCTTCAACCTCGCTGTTCTCCAGGCTCGCGCCGGCACAGCAGCAAGAACAACCGGAGCAGGAGCTTCGGAGAGGTAGCGCCCGCGCCGATTCGCCAGGGCAAATTTACCCCCTTTCACCGTCTCGTGATCTACCCCCGTTCTTCTGTCCTCTAATTTTCAGCACCAATTTGCGCTCCTCATTTCAGCGTATCGCTGTGCTGATGTAATCTTGTTGTTTCTATTTGTTTGCCTAGAAATTGATCTTCTCTTAACGCCTGAAGAAAAGGCTATCTTGGATCAGAACGAGAACCCTGATGTCACCAAGATATCATCAGTTAAGTGTCCATCAAAATGTCTCACATGTAATCTTTCGTGAATGATACATTTGCTTGCACGGGGAAGAACAGTGGGCTGTTCATTCTCGTAAATGCTGGATGCTGACTCTTACGCCTCAAATCACATTGGCTTGTGCAGCCGAAATGGCACCCACTTCATAGTTACGCACTGGCGCTGCAGATACCTCTCATGGACAAGCTGCTGGACAGTGGTGTTGACATCAATTTAGTTGATAAGGTAGGCTAATTTGCTCATGATTTTGCAACAATTTAGTTGATAAGGTAGGTTATAAGCCCATGATTTTGCATCCATTTGTGTGCGAAAACCACCTGGGAGAACTAGGATGATGTAGTTAATTTTTGGGAATGGTGCAGGATGGCTTCACCCCTCTTCACAAGGCGGTGATTGGAAAAAAGGAGGCTGTCATTAGCCATCTCCTAAGAAAAGGGGCAAATCCTCATGTCAGAGACAGGGTAACTCACACAGTCCTTACTTTGTGCTCAAAGCTCAATGATCCATAGTTTCAGAGTAAAGTCCAGTTAAAATTTACAAAACTTTGGGAAGCGACATTTGCAGTTGGCACATTGGTTTGGTTCCTCAGTAGCGACAGGGCAATTGGCACTGGAATTGATTTAGCCTCATTTGCAGGATGGAGCCGCACCATTACATTATGCAGTGCAAGTTGGCGCCCTGCAAACTGTGAAGTTACTGATTAATAAGTACAGGGTTGATGTCAATGTTGCTGATAATGTAAGTTGAAAGGGTACTTCTCTTATCAGCTCAACCCTTTTCAGGATCAGTGTTTTTCCTATAACGTTTCCTTTCATGCAGGATGGATGGACGCCATTGCATTTAGCCATACAGAGTAGAAATAGAGATATAGCAAAATTCCTTCTTGTCAATGGCGCAGATAAGACAAGAAGAACTAAGGTATGTGCACCTGTGGTTTAATGTTTTTGTTCATCAACAGTATATTAACACAAAAATTCTTACCTATGAGCATTGCTGCTTATGCAAATTGACTCTATTTTCATACATTTTCTAGTCATTTTCTGTAGCTTCACAAATTTGTTGATATGTTCTGGACAACTTCTTGATCATCTACAATCTACACGACTATTCCCTCAAATGCATGCCTTGCTCTTCTAGCTACATGGATGAATGATTTATTTAAGGTTAAGGACCTAAATTGATGTGTGAACCTCGCTGTTTCTGTACACGTTACAGGATGGAAGAACTCCTTTGGACCTTAGCTTATGTTTTGGAAGGGATTTTAAGTCATATGATCTGGCAAAGCTCATCAAACTTGTTCCAGCAAACAGAGTTGTGTAAAATTTTGTGCTACAGATTCGGTACAAAAGAAATCTTAGCGACCGTGTCTTCTGCTGCTTTTTTTGTTTTGCTTTTGATCCCATTCTTCTAATCATTTTCTTTATCTCTGAAAGACCGACATTTTTTCAATTCTTGAATAGCCTATGTAAATGCCTAGAAGGGGCCAGAAATAGTTGAAGAGCACAAAGAAGAAGTATTCATCTTCGCGAACTCCTGGTTTGTTCAGTTCCTGGGGACCTAACAGATTCGATATGGTGTTGTTCAATGGTCAAGCGTACATGATCTATTGCATGTATATCATGAGTTGGGATAAGCAATGAGCATATATGAAATTAATTTGCTTGCTATATTCCTACCGTTTTGAGTTGTTTCTTTGGATAGACTTTGTGCCAAACAGCCAAAGCCTGTATCTATACTTCTACCTATTGCTCCCTTTGTCATAGATACATGTTTTGGACATCGATCCTGTCCATAAATGCAGCCATTAATTACCATTGCGATTTTTTTTATAAAAACACAATAACATTATAACATCATGAAAATGCAACGGTGAAAGATTACAGTAAGTTCTCAGCGACCACTTTAACAAGCAGTGCGCTATCCAGGGAGAACCCTAGTTTTTTTGGGGAACAGAGAGAACCCTAATTGCCAGGGCATTCCAAGATCTGAGTGATCGCACTGTGAAGGCATCATATACAGATCTGAGTGATCGCACTGTGAAGGCATCGTATACAGATCTGAGTTACCACAAACTTACAAATGTTATAAAAGATTTCTTCTATTTTGTAGAACCGGAGCTGGAACAAAGAACAAAGCGTTCATTAGCAGGTGATATTCCCATACTACAAATAATCATCTTCCACAGACAAACAGCTTTTACAGAAAAATATCAACAATCCAAAAATGCATCTGGCGCCAGAAAAAAGAAACACAGAACATGCATGCACAAATTACCATTTTCCAGACATGCAACGGCAATGCACAAGTATTTTAGCAAGGGAGCTCATGCACAAACTCTTGTAATCTGGGAAATCCATATAGTGCAATCAATTAAAGTCACTAGTACAAGGAACTAATCACCTTGGAATTAGCCTATTCTTGTGGTAATGAGATGCGCCTGAAGATGGCCTGGAAAGTTTGCCCTCCATTTCTGGCGACCTTCTGGCCTTCTTCAGTAGCAGTAGACAGTAACTTCACAACAGGGTCAGCCTTTATCTCTTCCTCTGGAACAGCTTCAAACAGTGGGTGTTGCTCCAGACATGACCGCATCCATATACCAAGCTCCTCTACATCAGTAATAGTATATATAATTCCTCCCACTTCCATCACATAAGCATACTCATCGAGCAAATGCATGCTGATCACCCTTCGCCGGTGGTTCTTCTCCTTGAAGTGGGGATCAGGGAAGAGGAAGAACATTTTGGAAAGCTGAGCCTTCCTGAAGTAGTTAGGGATGTATTTCATTGAATTGGTGCGCACAACAGAAATGTTGTCATATTGTCCTGGATTTGATGCTCTTAAAGCCAAAATCCTCTCTTTTACATACTCAGTTACCTGTACGAAAATACATGACAAGCAAAACAATGTATGTCTGTGAATCAAGCTACTAACATATGCACAGCCCAAAATTATTAACTTTTACATTACTTGCTAAGTACAAGTTCAACACCATTTTACTATCATAAAGTTGATTGCTCATGCCTTGCCAATCAATTTTTATAAAAGAAAAGAAGTTTCGAAAGCAGAATCCTAATCTAGCATAAAGAAGTTCAATGAAAAACTATCACAATTCTTGGTCTATTAAAAATTCATTAGGGAAGGTATATGATGTCTATGAATTCTACGGATGCCATTCGGTGAAAGTCTTGAGTTCTTTCTGGTGTCCAGTGTCCACTATGTCTCGTTACATGTTATCCAGCAACCCATGGCCACTACTTACTAGTTACTGCTCTTCAAGCATGAAACTACAACTCCACATGACATCAAAAGGAATAAATTGAAGGAAACATCAAGAATACCTTGTCCCTCAGCTCCATGCCGATCATCAGCGTGTCCGGGAAGAGCGGCGAGAGCCCCACGAGCAGCCCACCAAACCCACACCCCACGTCCGCGAAGCGGATCCGGGGCGCCTCCACCTCGTCGTCGCCGCGCTCACCACCATTGTCGGCGGCCGGGAAGTAGCGCGGGTAGTGCTGCGAGAGGTCGACCTCGTCCGGCGATATCGGGATCGGGAAGTGTGAGTCGCTGAGCGGGTTGCTGTGCGCGCGCGCCCGGTAGAACCGCTTCCGCGGGAGCTTCCCAGTAGCCTGCTGCAGGCCGCCGCCGCCGCTCCTCGTCATCGGGCCAAGCCGCGCAGAGCAGCGTCACCTCAAGCCTGTCTCGTCTGGGAGAGGCATTACATCAAACACCCGGTGAGCAGCACTGGAACAGCGGGAGCGCGAAGCCATGAGCGGCGAGTAGTATCTTTGGAGTTAACGGAAGGGGGCAAGACGAACCGGATAGCCGCCGGGAGGACGAGCGGAGGAGTCGGCGAGGGGCGGCGCCACGACGGCGGGTGGCGGCGGAGGTCAGAGCGGTTGGGGGCGAGCGCTCTAATACTCTGATCTGAGAATTTAGCCGCGCGTTAGGGCCTCGTCTTTCGATGAGAAAGAAGGGATGGAAAGGCTATGCCCAGCCCACCTCAGGCCACGGCCCATTGTCAAATCTTAATTTGAGAACACTTATCGATAAGGATGTTCATCCACATGGTCATCTCAATGCTAAAAGTTATCCTAGGCAGAATACATGAATAAATTTATGTAAATTATGCAATATGTTCGTCTCAATGTGAACACTCTGCGATGTGTACACATATCTTTGTGATTTTGTGTTTTACTTTGTTTTGTTCTTAATGTCCAGTTTAAAGCAAGTCTCGGCAAGTTGGCCTCACTCTATATGCTTAGAGGATCCTTTCCTCTCGTTTTACAAAATTGGATACTTCAACCCTGTACTTTAGTGCCAATGAACTGACCACACACCTATCAATGCTAAACCCAAAGGCTTATATTGGTCAAAAGATAATTTTTTGTGCTAATTAGACAAAATCTCCAATCTATGGTGCATTCCTTTATCATTCAGAAATATTAATGTGGATTTAATGTTATTTAAGACAAATTTACAGATTTAGTAAAATATCAGTATGGATGCAATGCCCATTTTTTTCTTTCAAACCTTGTTTGTTTCAACTGAAAGTTGTTAAAAACTTTAATCTGAAAAAGTTGTAACCCCTAGACCAATGTTTAAAAAAATTCAAAAATTAGGAAAAAATATATTACAAACTATAAGAAGAACTATTTAAAACCCCATAAAAACGACTACAAAGTATCATATCATTTTGCTTATACAAAAATAATAAATTTCCATTTAATTTAATTTAAGCTAAAACAAACAAGGCCTTAATGGGTATCCAAGCTTGTGTATGTGATTTTATGGATATGAGAGCTTTATATTTGTGATTTTTGGACGTGAAAGCTTTGTATATATGTCCTTTTTGTATATATGAACGGGTAAAATATGTCTAATTTTTCATTTAATGTGAATCCAAGCTTGTATATATGATTTTGTGGATGTGAGAGCTTTGTATATGTCATCTTATGGTATTTGTGAGCATAGATGAGTAAAATATATGTTGCTCATTTTGTGTTTACAAAGGGCGTGGCTAGCAAAACCTGAGACTTTTATGGGTCAATTTTCTATAGAAACTTATTACGAGCAAGTCAGATACATACTAGTAATAATAATTGTTACTAACGGTTGAGGTAGCGAACCGCTATTGATAAAAAACATATCACCTGTATTTCGGAAAAGAATCTCCAGTAATATACTTGTCATTACTAGCGGTTGGATTAAAGAATTGCCAATGACTACTATTACCACTGGTGGTTATAGAACCGTGAGTGATAATCCTCGATTACCACTAACATTTAATCACCGTCGGTTGAAAAAACCGGGTAGCAGTTCCGAATCGTTAGTGATAAAGTTTTTTTAGCGGTGATTGACGTATAAATCAATTGGTTTTATTTGATCTCCGGGGCAAGTAGAACTTTTTTTAGCTGTGCGCAGATTAGTTAGCTGTGCGCAGTTGATTAAATTTTCAATTAAACTTCTGATTTTTGTACAAAATTCAAACAGTGTTCAAAGTGCGTGAAATAAATTTCATAATTCTTCTAAAATCGAGAGCAACCCATTTTAAATATTTTTTAATTTTTTTTAATTTTTTTACTTTTTTATTTTTTATGTGAAACTAGGAGAAGGCACTTATGAAACTTACATCTATACTAGCGAAACTTGGCTGTGCGCTGATGAAACTTGGCCGTGTGCTGATGAAATCTGATGAAACTTGGATGAAACTTCGATGTAACCTGATGAAACTTAAAAGAAAACCTGTTGAAACTTGAATTGACCTTATGAAAGTTGAAGAAACTTGGATAAGAGCTATTGAAACTTGATGAAACTTGCATTAAACCTGATGAAACTTGACAGTTCGACAGGTTTAACGAATATGAAATCCAAGTTTCAGTAGGCAAAACCCAATTTCACCAGATAAGTTTGAAGAGTTATATGGCAACATATATCTTGTTTTGTTCGTAAAAATACGAGAAACACGTTGGTGCAAACGGTTTGTAGATTAGAGCACCCAGTCAAAAATTATGGTCACCGAAAGAAAAAAAAATGCTGTGGGACCCACTTGTATGCCTGCACGCGCCGGACATGCGGGCTGTAGTGTTTCCGAAAATTTAATCAACCGCACGACTAACAACTACGCGCTGTCATCTATGCACGCGAGAGCGCGAGGATGCGTCGGATGTGCGAGGTGCCGGATGATCCGACGGCCGGCGCTGGTCCGATCCAGCTCCTCGCACCGGACGTTCCGACGCTGGCGCCCGCCTACAAATAAATTAGCATAATGTATAATAAGCGGTCAAAGTTGTATTCTAAAAACCATGCTAATATCTAGAACGTTCTATTTTCTGAACGGGTGGGAGAATCTTGTATGCAACCAAGTCTATGCATAATAGATGCATGATCTCGATCGATCCAACAATTACCACACATTGTCATCAGAGTGTATCTCCCGCTGTTATGTTTTCAGAAGCATATCTCTGGGCACATTATTGTACAGGCTTTGCCTGCGAAGAGTGATGCTATATCGATCTTGTCCTTTCGACTCTGCTGCTATTAACTACATCCCCAGCCTTTTGTTTCTTAACAATATGCTATGATACCTGCCTCTGTATGTATGTACGTATGTACGTATGTATGTATGTATCTGCCATCTACATGCTGGACTCAGCTAATGAATAACCTTCACACAGCATCTTCTGCAGATCTCGATCGAGTAAATAAGGCTGCATCTGTCGAAAGAATCAAATTGATACCGTTTGACAAGGAACTAATGAACGTCGTTCTACCCTAGATCAGATTCACCGCCACCAAGATTTGGATGTCGCCATCCATATACGCACCTAGCTACTCGGTTAATTACCTTTGTTTTCAGTGCATTCAAGACGCCTGCATGCCCAGCATGTGATAACGTATCCGTTCATATTCGTACTTTCCTGTGGACAGGATAAAGGCAACATATCTGATGTAAATGGTCAACCAGTGCTAACATGCTAATATGTAATCTAGGCCGTCCAGTGCATCGCTTGCGTCCCGGATCATCTCGCTTGAAAACCCGCCGCCCCACTGCATCGATTTTGCAGTTAGCCCCTTGCGTTCCCAATCACGTCTTCAATCTCGCTGCTCGCATCGCCCGTCGTCTCGTCTCCTGTATCACGTTGCCTCGTCTTCTCATGAGCGTTTCCTATGGAACGGCCGCCGGATCATATGAGCATAGCCAGCACCACCGTGGCCACGGCGATGGTGGCGAGCACCACCGTATAAAAATGAAGTCAACATACAACCACCTAATGTAGTTAAATTAGTTGGCAGGTGCAAGAGAATAAAACCAGGTCAGCAGTAAAAAAGGATGGAAAGAAAGACAAGAGTGCAGATAACAAAAAAAAGAGGGCCTCGTATGTGTAGATTATATAAACAGATCGGATCCCATGATAGCCGAAATTGTCCTTTGAAGACGAAGACAGCACAACCATAAAGGTAACCAAATCATATACATTACACAATCATGGTTCAAATGGAAACATATACATTACACAATCTCTGCATTACTGGAAACAAGTATGACATTGAAATTCATATAGCATGATTCTGAAATCTGAACACACAATACATTTGAATTCATATACACTACTGATCTCTGCATAATTCTGAGCACACCATGTACATACTTCTAAATTTTGAACACACCATACACATGCACTTCTCAATTCTGAATTTCTAAACCCAAAACTGAGATGTTGCTCACTGTGGAGGGGGACGCCGCACTGGCCATGGAGTGGGCCGCCGTTATGCCAGTAGTGGAGGAGGAAGGAGTCGCCGCACCATCATGGAGAAAGGGGGGTGCCGCGCTGGCCATGGAAGGAGGGGAGCCACCGCACAGGAAGGAGCCGGGGATGCCACAGCGCCGCCTTGGTGGGGATGTTGCCCCTCCACCTTGGAGGAGGGGACGCCCGCCGCGTCGTCAACGGGGTTGGGTCACCGCCACGCCAGCCGGGAGGTGTGGACGCCACCGCTCTAGCCGTGAGGACGCCGCCGTCCCCCACGCCATCGTCGAGGCGCGCCGTGCGGTCGTCGTCGCCCTACCAGTGAGGACACCGCCGTCCCCAGCGCCGTCGTCGAGGCCCGCCGCGCGGTCATTGTCGCCTTACCAGTGATGACGCCGCCGTCCCCAGTGCCGTCGTCGAGGCCCGCCGCACGGTCATCATCACCCTAGCCTGCAAATCGGGAGAGGGGATGGAACGGGGAGAGAAACGGGAGTGGATTGGGAGGCGGAGAGGCATACAAGGGGCTAACTGCAAAATCGATGCAGTGGGGCCGCGAGTTTTCAAGTGAGATGATCCGGGACGCAAGCGATGCACTGGACAGCCCAGATTACGTATTAGCATGTTAGCACTGGTTGACCATTTACATTAGATATGTTGCCCAGGAGATAAATATCGTAAACAATATGTGTACGTGCGTGTGCAATATCGCTGAGCTAATTTTCGCGAAGCTTTTTGTACCGGTATGTACACGTACGGGACGCTGAGCGAGATTCACCGCACAACATAGACTACAGCACATGACCATCAAGCTGGATTTCCACGTAGGTGTGGAGTTTCAGGACCATTCGACCACACGTTCTGCCTCACTCCCTCTCAATGTCATTGCACAAAAAAAAAGGGAGCCTATACAGTACGGACCACCGTTCCATTGAAAACTAACGGATGAGCAAAAGAACAAAATAGATGACATCATCATGAACCAACCTGAAACTACATGAACCAACCTAAACCTACGTGAACCAAGCTAAACCTACCTAAACCTACATGAACCAAGCTGAACCTACCTGAACCAAGCTGAATTTCCCCATAAAACTATCTGCATGAACCAACCTGAACCAACATGAACCAACCTGAAACTGCCTGAACCAACCTGAACCTGTATGAACCAACCTGAATCTACATGTTTTTCTTTAAACTAACTGAAACAACCTAAACCAAGCTAGATTTTCCATAAACCTATCTTCTTTTTTTACCAGAAAAATCATGAACCAACATAAATTTTCTACGGAACTATCTGAATCAACCTGAATTTCATATGAACCTAGCTGTTTTTTACCTACACCAACATGAACCTATCTGAATTTCCTATGAAACTAGTTGAAACAACCCAAATCAAATTGAATTTCCTATGAAGCTACCTATTTTTTTTAACAGAAAAATATTGAATCAACATGAATTTTCTATGAACCTATCTGAACCTAACTGAATTTCACATGAACCTAGCTGCATTTTTACCTGAAACAACCTGAACCAATATGAATTTAATATGAAACTAGTTGAAACACTGACCCAATCTGAATTTTCTATGAATCTAGCTGAAACAACTTGAACCAAGTTGAATTTCCCATGAAGCTATCTGCTTTTTTTAATCAGAAAAATCATGAAACAACATAAATTTTCTATGAAACTATCTGAACCAACCTGAATTTCACATGAACCTAGCTATTTTCTGACATGAACCAATATGAATTTTATATGAAACTGGCTAAAACATTCTGAACCAACATGAATTTTCTATTAAACTAGCTGAAACGATCTGAACCAAACTAAATTTCCTATGAAGCTATCTGCTTTTTTTACCAAAAAATCCTAAACCAACATGAATTTTCTATGAAACTATCTGAACCAACCTGAATTTCACATGAACCTAGCTATTTTCTGACATAAACCAATATGAATTTTATATGAAACTGGCTAAAACATCCTGAACCAACCTGAATTTTCTATTAAACTAGCTGAAACGATATGAACCAAACTAAATTTCCTATGAAGCTATCTGCTTTTTTTACCAAAAAATCCTAAACCAACATGAATTTTCTATGAAACTATCTGAACCAACCTGAATTTCACATGAAACTTGTTGCTCTTCTACCTGAACCAACATAAATTTTCTATGAAACTAGCCAGACCAACATAAAATTCACATGAACCTAACTGTTTTTTTACCTGAAACAAGCTGAACCAATATGAATTTCCTATGATAATTTTTCCATGAATTTTAGAAGTCTTTAACTATTTTTTAAAAATAGAAATCATTTGTCGGATTTTTTGGAAATCAATAAAACGGATTATGATGTCATGCTGACGTCATCGTCTTCAACCTTCAGCCTGTGCGTGTCCTGCCGCGACCACGGTGCAAAGAAACGACGATTGCCGGAGCTACAGGGCTCCGTTTGGGGTGTTCTTGGGCTCGTTGGAAAGCTAACAACGGCGTGCACCTATTGGAGGTAGTCTCACGGCCAGCTAAATGGCCGCGCCATGGCCGGAGACGGAGAGGGGCTCGGG
>SPJY01003299.1:598378-722344 GCA_005191435.1 Raddia distichophylla
TCATATATATTTTGATGATATCCATATATGTATTTTGTAAATTTATCACACCAAAATTTCCTGTTAAAGTTGAAGGATATCCGTATCCGATCCAACTTGGGTACATATCCGATTCGTATTCGTATTCGTTACACTATCCGATCCGTATTCGTATTCGACAGATATTCGGATTCGTATTTGCATTCGTTAAAAAAATATGGATACAAATACGATAAAGTCACTATCCGATCCGTATCCGATCCGGTTTCATCCCTATGAAGAGAGCAGGACAAGATACCTAATTGTTTCTTTGATATCCACGTGGGAAGTGAGAATGGCCGAGCTGTACGCCTAATCATCATCAATAGTGCTTTTGAGAAACCCTGTGCTCCCTTTTCAAAGAAAGCTCAGGAATATTCCTAATACGTGGACCATAAATTTTTGTCTGGTTAGATATGCACGGAGCGCAAAAGTTACATGTGCGAACGTGAATTCCTGTGAATTATACACAAAATATTTAAGTGGGCAACCAGAAAGGACATCATAGTGAAGCTTGGCTGTTTTGGTCTAATCATCTCTGCTTGTCTGATGGAGTCATTGCCACTCATGGTAGCTCTCATATTTTTGCAACTTGCAATTTTCAATTGTTGTCCCAGCCACAAGATTAGTAAATTTAAGTCTATATGCCACACCTACTACAAATGGACGATGTTCATTGGATTCTTGTCAGTCACTGATCCAACCTCTCCCTTTCTAAACTGCACTTTTTATCACCTTATTTCTACATGAACGTTGGACCGTTACAGAATTCAGTATCTAGCTAGCGAGGTCACTGATCCAACCTCTCCCTTTCTAAACTGCACTTTTTATCACCTTATTTCTACATGAACGTTGGACCGTTACAGAATTCAGTATCTAGCTAGCGAGGTCACTGATCCAACCTCTCCCTTTCTAAACTGCACTTTTTATCACCTTATTTCTACATGAACGTTGGACCGTTACAGAATTCAGTATCTAGCTAGCGAGGTCACTGATCCAACCTCTCCCTTTCTAAACTGCACTTTTTATCACCTTATTTCTACATGAACGTTGGACCGTTACAGAATTCAGTATCTAGCTAGCGAGGTCACTGATCCAACCTCTCCCTTTCTAAACTGCACTTTTTATCACCTTATTTCTACATGAACGTTGGACCGTTACAGAATTCAGTATCTAGCTAGCGAGGTCACTGATCCAACCTCTCCCTTTCTAAACTGCACTTTTTATCACCTTATTTCTACATGAACGTTGGACCGTTACAGAATTCAGTATCTAGCTAGCGAGGTCACTGATCCAACCTCTCCCTTTCTAAACTGCACTTTTTATCACCTTATTTCTACATGAACGTTGGACCGTTACAGAATTCAGTATCTAGCTAGCGAGGTCACTGATCCAACCTCTCCCTTTCTAAACTGCACTTTTTATCACCTTATTTCTACATGAACGTTGGACCGTTACAGAATTCAGTATCTAGCTAGCGAGGTCACTGATCCAACCTCTCCCTTTCTAAACTGCACTTTTTATCACCTTATTTCTACATGAACGTTGGACCGTTACAGAATTCAGTATCTAGCTAGCGAGGTCACTGATCCAACCTCTCCCTTTCTAAACTGCACTTTTTATCACCTTATTTCTACATGAACGTTGGACCGTTACAGAATTCAGTATCTAGCTAGCGAGGTCACTGATCCAACCTCTCCCTTTCTAAACTGCACTTTTTATCACCTTATTTCTACATGAACGTTGGACCGTTACAGAATTCAGTATCTAGCTAGCGAGGTCACTGATCCAACCTCTCCCTTTCTAAACTGCACTTTTTATCACCTTATTTCTACATGAACGTTGGACCGTTACAGAATTCAGTATCTAGCTAGCGAGGTCACTGATCCAACCTCTCCCTTTCTAAACTGCACTTTTTATCACCTTATTTCTACATGAACGTTGGACCGTTACAGAATTCAGTATCTAGCTAGCGAGGTCACTGATCCAACCTCTCCCTTTCTAAACTGCACTTTTTATCACCTTATTTCTACATGAACGTTGGACCGTTACAGAATTCAGTATCTAGCTAGCGAGGTCACTGATCCAACCTCTCCCTTTCTAAACTGCACTTTTTATCACCTTATTTCTACATGAACGTTGGACCGTTACAGAATTCAGTATCTAGCTAGCGAGGTCACTGATCCAACCTCTCCCTTTCTAAACTGCACTTTTTATCACCTTATTTCTACATGAACGTTGGACCGTTACAGAATTCAGTATCTAGCTAGCGAGGTCACTGATCCAACCTCTCCCTTTCTAAACTGCACTTTTTATCACCTTATTTCTACATGAACGTTGGACCGTTACAGAATTCAGTATCTAGCTAGCGAGGTCACTGATCCAACCTCTCCCTTTCTAAACTGCACTTTTTATCACCTTATTTCTACATGAACGTTGGACCGTTACAGAATTCAGTATCTAGCTAGCGAGGTCACTGATCCAACCTCTCCCTTTCTAAACTGCACTTTTTATCACCTTATTTCTACATGAACGTTGGACCGTTACAGAATTCAGTATCTAGCTAGCGAGGTCACTGATCCAACCTCTCCCTTTCTAAACTGCACTTTTTATCACCTTATTTCTACATGAACGTTGGACCGTTACAGAATTCAGTATCTAGCTAGCGAGGTCACTGATCCAACCTCTCCCTTTCTAAACTGCACTTTTTATCACCTTATTTCTACATGAACGTTGGACCGTTACAGAATTCAGTATCTAGCTAGCGAGGTCACTGATCCAACCTCTCCCTTTCTAAACTGCACTTTTTATCACCTTATTTCTACATGAACGTTGGACCGTTACAGAATTCAGTATCTAGCTAGCGAGGTCACTGATCCAACCTCTCCCTTTCTAAACTGCACTTTTTATCACCTTATTTCTACATGAACGTTGGACCGTTACAGAATTCAGTATCTAGCTAGCGAGGTCACTGATCCAACCTCTCCCTTTCTAAACTGCACTTTTTATCACCTTATTTCTACATGAACGTTGGACCGTTACAGAATTCAGTATCTAGCTAGCGAGGTTTGGATAACTGAATATGAGAGCTGTTATAATGTAAATCTAGTTACACATGCTATGGCTACACCATATTCGAGTTACTAATGGGTGATAGAAAGCTATAGTCCATATATCTCCATAGTTGATGGTGTATATTTTTTATTTAATTAATGTGATAATTTCTTCTAGCATTTTAGAGCGAATGGAGTGGCTCCAATGAACACTGCTTTAATAATATGAATAAATCGATATGGGAGTGGTATTTTTAAGAAACATACTATTTAAGACAAAAACAAGCTTGAGGTAATATTCATATTTTATTCGTTTTAGAAAGAACATTCATAATTTTGATGATTCATACTGTAAGCAGACGCAAGAAGAGAAGTGGGTGGCATGCATAGCAGTTCATCTATTCCAAATCACCACCAAAGATTTATTTAAGCTGCGGGGATGAGATAACATAAAATCCAATGACTTCTTTCTCCTCATTTGTCCTATGATGTATCATCCTGACATGGTTCCCGCCAAAAAAATCACAATAAACACACGGTTTAGCTTAATACGGTGGTTGGTCGGCCAGTATCAACCACAAAAAACGCAATGGCCTACCCGACACACACAAATTCACAATCCACCAAGCGGAGTAAAAAAGAAAAACATGCCGTGTTCCCCCAACTCTCCTCGCTCCCCACGCTCGTCCCGTTCCTCCTCACCGTCCCCATCCCCAGCCATCGCCGCCACTTATCTCGCCGCAGTACTGCGTTCGTCTCAAGCGGCTACTGGTCTGCCTGGAACTCTCCTTGGCCCTTCAACCAAGGCAGCATCTCTGGATGCCAAGGTAGGTTCCGGTAAGCTGTCGATCCCTATTTCTTCAGATCCAGGCGTGCGGTTCGAGCGGTGGAATCCTCCAAGATCCACATCCCCCATTCTTCAATCTGCTCAGGACACTGCAGATCTGGACATCTCTGGTGTCGCCGCTGGGTCGGGAGAACGGGTTCAAGCCTCAGATCTGGATTTTGTATGTTCAGGAACACAGGTGGCTTCTCATGTCATTGATGGCAAGGTTGTAGGTCAGGTCTCGGAAGCTACTCAAGACATGGACGGAGACGGATGGCAGATGGTCTCCCGGCGAAGAAAGCAGGTGCGGTTCAATGCGACATTCAATGCTGGTGGTTCACTGAGCGAACTTGCTTCCATGCTCAAGAGGGAGGCCAAAGGTAAATGCTTTCGCTGTCTCTCCCCCTCCCATTTCGTTGCCTCCTGTTCTGCTCCGTCCCCTTGCCTCCTCTGCAAAGAGTTAGGTCACCGTGCGCGCTTCTGTCGCCTCAGAGAGGGTCGTGGGGCTGTCGTCGCCAAATGACCTGTGCGTGCTACGGCGCCAATGGAGCCCACTCCTCTAGCTGGTTCACCGGCCGGCAGGCCTTGCTTCGCGTACAAGTACGCTGCACAGGTAGCCACTGCTTCAGATCTGGAGGGCATCTATAAAGACCAGACGCTTGTTGCTTTTGTGCTTGATGACTCTCCGGTATCCACCAATCATCTGCAATCTTCTTTTGAGGAGTTCTTCCGTGTGAGCAACAAGAGACTGCGTGTCCAGAGACAGTCGCCGAGAAGCTTTTTCGTCATGACTGATTCTCTTGAGCTGAGGGATTATGTCATCCGCCGCCCTAACGTCTCCATTGCAGGAATCATCTTCAGGTTGCGTCCTTGGTCTAGGTTCCTCATCGCTGGGGCCAAACCAGCACGCTTCAAAGTCAGGCTTTGCATTGAAGGGGCTCCCCGACATGCTTGGTCCGAGTCGGCCATTGCTCCTCTCATTTCCATCTTGGGTTTCCTAGTTCCTGAGGTTGACTCTCCTCGCGTTGAGCGCGAGGAGGCCTGTGTTTGAGCCTGGGTGTGGACAGATGATGCAAATAGCTTCCCCAAAGATGCCTCCTTCTTCTTGGAAGAGCCAAGGGTGGCAGGGGTGTGGAATCACTCCCCCCCACGGATGCTCGTCTACAAGGTAATCATTCATGTAGACACAGTGGTAGATTTTGAGTGGCCTAGCAGGGATCATAGTGGTGATGTTTCGACTCCTACTACATATACTTTTGATTGGAGTTTGGGGGTGGTCGATGGGCCGCCTGGTCAGCAAGCGCCAGTTCATGCCAGGTTGGGGCAGGGGCCGGCTTCGGACGACGACGATATGACGCCACCACCGCCTCCCCCTCCTTCTCACGATGGTGGGCGGCGAACCACCAAATGGGATGTCCGGCCTTCGGCCGCTCCAGGAACTCAGGGCGCCTCGTCCTCAACACCGCGTCGCCATCCAAAAAACCAAGGGGGTGGTCGTCGTCGTCAAGATGGCGCTAAGGGCACTGCTCCTCTTCAACTGGATGCTAATCTCACTGTCTCACAAAAGGAAAAGGTATATCAAAATTTGTCCCTTGAGTGCATTGCTCAGGTTTCGGATGGCGAGGCCGATTCTTTGCGCTTCGTCGAGCCGGTTGATTATCTCTACTCCTCGCTAGGGTCCCGTTTTTCAATCGGTGATGTGTTCGGCATCGCTTCTAGGGAGGATCCAATGGATCTTGAGGTTGCTGTCTCTTTGTCGCAGGTGATTCCCTCTGCGCAAGCCCATCCAGTTGCCTTCTCAGCCGACTGTTCAGACATCGCCGAGGTGGTGGTGTCGTCCAAGTCGGTCGACGCCATGGGACAGGGCGCATCGTCAAATGCTGTTGTGCCGCCATTGATCAAGTTGCTTTCTGAAGTTGTGCGCGAGCTGCCTACTCCCTTGTTGAAGCCCCCCGCAATTGTCCAAGCAGCATCGCCGAGAAGGAGCACCCGACTGGCCAAGAAACTCGATATAAACCCGCTCTCAGCCACGGCCAAGGCACAGAAAGTGCTTGCTGCCAAACTGGGGGTTCTAACTGTCAGTGAATACTGGGATGATGACGCTGCTGATCGTTACAAGGCGGTCTTCGACGATGAGATGAAAGAAGATGCGCTAGGGGTGATTCAGGACTTGGCTGGTTCGGCGGAGGGGTTAACCTCGCCACTGAGTTAGATGCAGCCGCCTGGGCTATTCAGGCGGCGTGAGGATGCGTTCCCTGTGCTCCAGTTGGTTGTTCCCAGTTCAATGACTGATCGACCTATATATCTCTATCTAGGTGTCCTCGTTACTAGTTCGAATTCAAACAACCCGTGGAGGTGGACGACAAAACCAGTTCTGTATCTTATTGTTTCTTGTTGCGTTTGGGATCTTCCCGTTGAGCTGACTTTAAAGGCCATGGCCTGTACCTGTTTCATCTTTTTCTTTGTTGTTGGTGTTCTGGGTTCTTATGGATAAAATTCGTTTGTTGAAATGGAATGTCAGAGGTCTAAACTCTGCAGCCCGGAGGGACGCGGTGCGCCTCCTAGTCGTGGAGTGACGGGCGGACTTGGTCTGCTTGCAGGAAACTAAACTTGCCCAGGTTGACGTGTCCACCATTCGGGAGTGCCTCGGCCAGCGTTTCTCTGACAATTTCTACTTTCTACCTGCCCAGGGGACCAAGGGAGGGATTATCATGGCAGTTGCTCAGGACTATTTTCATATCACAAATGTTAGAGCCCTTGAGTTCTCCCTCTCTTGTGACGTTCATCATGATAACAATCAGACGGTTTGGACCTGGACAGGGGTCTACGGAGCTCAGACCGCGGTGGACAAGAGAAGATTTCTCCTTGAGCTTCGTCTTTTGAAGAATTTCGCAAATCAGGCGTGGCTGGTGGTTGGTGATTTTAATATGATTAGGACGACGCAAGAAAAAAGCACAGGTGCTAACTTTAATGGGCCTATCATGAGAGAGTTCAACTCCGCTCTGGATGCAGTGGAGTTAAGGGAGATTAATCTTAGGGGCAAAAAGTTCACGTGGCGGGGTAATCTGCATGGAAGTAATGTAACCATGACAAGAATTGATAGATGCTTTGCAACCCTAAGCTGAGACGCAATTTTTCCTCTTAGGGAGCTTCGTCCCATATCTTCTTTGATCTCAGATCACTCGCCCCTCTTACTAGCTTCCAGCGCTACATGCAACAGGTTTTCGGGCTTTCGTTTTGAGAGTTTCTGGCCTAGGCTGCCAGGTTTTGTCGACACCGTCAAGGAGGCTTGGGAGGAAAATGTTCTGCCGGCTAGGGCATTAGATCGCCTATCCTGTAAATTGAATAGGACGGCTAAAGCTTTGAAGAAATAGAGTAAAAAGTTAATCGGCCCGATTAGGCTTCAACTAGCAATTGCAGGAAAGGTTATTCTCAGATTGGACACTGCGATGGAGCACAGACAACTCTCTCAATCTGAGTTAGAGTTGTATAAGGCATTGAAGCACAGGATTCTAGGCCTCTCAGCTGTTGAAAGGACGAGGGCAAGGCAGCAAGCAAGGGTCAAATTCATTAAGGAAGGAGATGCTAACACTAAGTTTTTCCATGCAAATGTCTCCAAGGTGCAAGCCCGCAACAAGATATCGCAGCTACACACTGAGCAAGGTGTGTTGTCGGCTGCTGATGACATCGAGGACACCTTCTTCGCGCATTTCATTGACCTCCTCGGTCGGAGTAAGGATAGATCGTACACTCTTAATTGGGATTTGTTGCAGCTTCCAATTAGTGACCTTCAGGACTTAGAGTTGCCTTTCCTCGAAGACGAGATTCATGACGTCATTAGGCGCCTTCCCTCTGAGAAGGCTCCAGGTCCTGACGGTTTTATAGGTCTTTTTTACAAATCTTGCTGGGACATCATCAAGGGCGATCTGATTGCGGCGTTACAGGACCATTGGCATTGTAGAACGGAGGGTTTTCTCAAGTTGAACGGTGCCCATATTGTGTTACTGCCGAAGGGCCAGGGTGAAACGAGCGTCGCGACTTTCAGACCGATCAGCTTGATTCATAGCGTTGTCAAGTTGTTCTCAAAGCTGCTTGCCAACAGGTTATCCAGGCACCTAGAAAACTTGATCTCCCCAACCCAAAGTGGTTTCATTAAAGGGAGGTCCATTCAGGACAACTTCCTCTGGGTGAGGTCGTGTCTCCAAAACATGCATAGGAAAAAGGTACCGTCGCTCCTAATGAAGCTCGATATACAAAGGGCGTTTGACTCAGTAAGTTGGGAGTACCTCCTTGAGGTTCTGCAGGCTTTTGGTTTTGGACAGCGGTGGCGGAACTGGTTGGCAGCTCTTTTTGGAAACGCCACTTCCCAGGTCTTGATTAACAACTTGCCTGGTAGGAGCTTTGAACATCGTCGGGGCCTCAGGCAGGGAGACCCCCTTTCACCGATGCTGTTCATTCTTACCATGGAGCCGTTGGTTCACCTGCTTCACATGGCTCAGGATAGGGGAGTGTTCCGGCCTATTCCTCATAACCTTGGTAGTCTTCGGATCTCCCTCTAAGCGGATGACGTCATGGTGCTTATCAGGCCGGATGTGCAGGAGGTGCAAGCTCTTACTCGCATCTTCAGTACCTTCCAAGAGGCAACGGGTCTTGTGGTGAATTGGACCAAAAGTGAGGTCTTTCCAATAAGATGTGACCAACTTGTTGAGGTTTGGCTGCAAAATGAAATCCCCGCTCAGATTAAAAATTTCCCTTATAATTACCTAGGCCTACCTCTGAAGCCCACAAACCTCAAGAAGCAGGAAGAGATGTGTCTCATTGAGAAGGTTAGGCGTAGATTGGCGAAGTGGAAGGCCAAGCTACTCTCCAAGGAAGGCCGTCTGGTCCTAGTTAACTCCGTCCTGACTTCCTTGATAGTGTATCACATCATGATCTTTCAACTGAGTGGTTGGACGACAAAAAAGATCGACAGAATCAGGCGAAGCTTCCTCTGGAGCGGCGAAGAAGACTGTTCTGGTGGAAAGTGCCTGGTTAACTGGGCAACGGTATGCAGGCCCAAGGAGCTGGGGGGGTTGGTGTCAAAGATATTGATCGTTTTGCTCATGCTTTGCGCCTTCGGTGGCTTTGGCATGAGTGTAATTCTCCATCTAAACCCTGGGTCGGGGTGTCACCCCCAGGGTCCACAGCGGACGTCATGCTATTTCGAGCGGCCACCGAGATTACGTTGGGGGATGGCGCTAGGGCATCATTTTGGAACTCGCCTTGGTTGAATGGTTCTTCTCCAAGTGAGGTTGCGCCGCGTTGCTATAGGCTAGCAAGAAGGGAGGACATTTCCGTGCAGGAGGCAATGACAGGTGGGCGTTGGATGTTACCCCTAACAGGAATTTCAATGGCTCAACAGGTTCACGAGTTCATCACCTTTCGGACAGCCGTGCAACGGCTATTCTTACTGCCGGGCACGCCTGATTCCGTTCGATGGAAGTTCAATGCTTCAGGGTGCTACTCGGCCAGCTCTGCGTACTCTATTCAGTTCATTGGATCTTCGCGGGAGCATGACTACACTCGCATTTGGAAAGCAAAGGTGCAAAGGAAGTGTCGATTCTTCTTCTGGACTCTAATCTGAGAGAAGCTCTACACTGCTAATCGACTTGTTGCTCGAGGGTGGCCTTGCAACCCTCTTTGTGCTCTCTGCGGCGATGATGAAGAAACTCATAAGCATCTTTTTTGGGAATGTACCTTTGTCCGGCAAATATGGCATGGTATGGCGGCTTCGTTCCGTTTCACAAAAATAGATGAGGCCACGGTTCAGTCAATTGGTAGCTGGTGGGATGAGCTTCGTGGGAGCAAGGTTGACAGACAAAGGGAGGATGGCATCATAATCTCCATATGCTGGAATATATGGAAGGAGAGGAACGCTCGTATTTTTCGCCAAGAGGACTGTTGGCCAGACGACGTGTTGCGAAAGATTAGAAGAGATTTGTTGGTAGTCTAGCCTAGGCTGTGCTCGCCGGTTAGGCTAGGGGGTGTTTTTTGGTGTGCTTTTGCTGTAAGTTGTGTGACTTGGTTTTGTATCCGTTTCTTATCCTTCTATTGAAATTTGGCAACTCGCCTTTCTTCAAAAAAAAACGCAATGGATGTTTAGATTATCTATCTTGTGGTGATAATTTCGCACCGCCCAAAGTATTGTAATGCATGTTTGGGGCGGTGCATCAAGCCATTTAGCGCCAACTAATGTGTATAAAAGGAGGCTAATCAGAAGGGAAACCCTGCATCAGTGTGATCACCACATCTCTCACTAGCACGCTCTCTGCTACCAACCCTTTTACTCACACTGAAAGCAAAACAAGTAAGAGATGCTGAAGCTTGCGTTTGGAAGCTTCGGTGATTCCTTCAGCGCCGGATCCGTCAAGACATATGTCGCGGAGTTCATCGCCACGCTCCTCTTCATGTTCGCTAGCGTCGGGTCGGCCATTGCCTACGGTGAGCTCCTGCTTACTTCATTGCTGACCACCCTGAGATGAGATCTACTCCATTGGCCACTGCTGAAGAGCTCGTCATGTGCAGGGCAACTGACGAATGGCGGCGCGCTAGACCCTGCCGGGCTGGTGACGATCGCCATCGCCCACGCGTTCGCGCTATTTGTCGGCGTCTCCATGGCCGCCAACGTCTCCGGCGGCCACCTCAACCCCGCCGTCACCTTTGGCCTCGCCGTCGGCGGTCACACCACCATCCTCACCGGGATGTTCTACTGGGTCGCCCAGCTGCTCGGCGAGTCCGTCGCGTGCCTGCTCCTGCAGTTCGCCACCCACGGCCAAGTTGGTTTTTACATTCCACAGTTGCAACAGCTATAGAAATGCTCAGTTATTCATGGCTCACATCTCCCCTACACTTATACCCCACTTCATTCGGAGCCTTCTCAGGGTGGCCACGTCGCCCCATCAGTCTGGGCCGTCGGATCGGGCCGTGCTGGCCGTAGATCTGCCCGACCACCTGCCCCGCCCAGCGCTGCAAATTTTGCAAAAAAAACCCTGCTGCTTGTCAATTGCTGAGTACGTCCCTAGATATTCGCAGACAGATCCCTCCTCTGTGTTCATTTCCCCGCACCAAATTTTGTTCAGGCCCCCCATGTTTTACCCACCTCGCAGCGCAGTCCTTTTTGCCTACCTAAGTACACCTGCGTTTTGGCTAAAATTACCCGCAATGCCACTCCTTAAAATCTCCTTCCCAGCCTCCCCCTGCCTCATTCCCACCCCTGTTTCCCCTTCTCCACTTCACCTGCTGGCCGACCGCCGCCTCCTCCTCATCCCCGCGCTGCTGCGCCGCCCCGGCCGCCTCGCCGCCTCTCCCTCCTCCGCCGCCGCCTCCCATCGCATCCATAGGCCATCCCGACGCACGCCGTCGCCGGAATCAGCGAGGTGGAAGGCGTGGTGATGGAGGTGGTGACGACGTTCGCGCTCGTGTACACGGTGTACGCCACGGCGGCGGACCCGAAGAAGGGGTCTCTGGGCACCATCGCCCCCATGGCGATCGGCTTCATCGTCGGCGCCAACATCCTGGCCGCGGGGCCCTTCAGCGGCGGCTCCATGAACCCCGCCAGGTCCTTCGGCCCCGCCGTCGCGGCCGGCAACTTCGCCGGCAACTGGGTGTACTGGGTCGGCCCTCTGGTCGGCGGAGGCCTCGCCGGCCTCGTCTACGGCGACGTGTTCATCGCCTCCTACCAGCCGACCGGCCAGCAGGAGTACCCGTAATCGAAGAGCACATACTAATCCGAGCTCTCGCTTGTTAAGTTTCATTCCATTGTCATCAGCTCGCTCCATCCTGCCATTAATTCTGGCCTTTGCATTTCCCTTTATTTGGTTCTAATCCACGATGTCAAAGCTGTAAGAGAACCGCTCCATTTATGTATCTACTACGGTTCATCCTTACAAACTTTCAATGTACTACACACACTCTCCACAGTACGTGACTGGAGTGACTGCACACGTTTTCCATGACCACATGGTCAGTGTGTGAGATCACTGTAGGCACTAAGTGACGCGTCACACTCACATGCATGCGTACGTACATACGTACATATACGCCATGTTTGAGCGTGCAACGGGAGTGAAAATGGAACGGGCGGGAAGTGGGAAACGGGCGGCGGCAACCGCCGCGAACCGCCCAGGCACCGTCTCTATCGCTGTACGCGCTTCGCAGGGTCGCGTCCCCTCTGCCTCTATATAAACTCTGGATGCATCGCACGATCTGCCACCAATATCGAAACCGTGCAAATTTCACTTGCGTTCGATCGGGGAAGTTTACGCTCCTGCGACTGCAATGGCGTCCTCCAACCTCCGTGCGTGCCTGCAGCACTGCTTCGCGCCGCCGTCCCTCCGGTCGTACTTCGCCGAGTTCCTCTCCACCTTCCTCTTCGTCTTCGCCGCCGCCGGCTCCGCCATTTCTGCCCGTACGTCTCGTCCAGCCTCACCTCATCACACACAGTCATGCCATGCATGCATGCATGTGAGTTTAATGGTCGCGTACTTTGGATTTTGAAATGCATTGATTGCCAGGGATGCTCACGCCGGACGTCACCTCCGACGCGGCGTCGCTCGTGGCCGCCGCCGTCGCGCAGGCGTTCGGGCTCTTCGCGGCGGTGTTCGTCGCCGGCGACGTGTCCGGCGGACACGTCAACCCGGCCGTGACCTTCGCCTTCGCCATTGGCGGCCACATCGGCGTCCCGGTGGCCATCGGCTACTGGGCGTCCCAGATGCTGGGCTCCATCCTCGCCTGCCTCGTCCTGCACATCCTCTCCGCCGAGCAGGCCGTGCCGGTGACGAGGATCGCCGTGGAGATGACCGGGTTCGGCGCGGCGATCCTGGAGGGGGTGATGACCTTCATGCTGGTGTACGCGGTGCACGTCGCCGGCGACCCCCGCGCGGCTGGGAAGAAGGGGCCCGCGGCCGCGCTGGTGGTGGGCCTTGTCACGGGCGCGTTCGTGCTGGCGGCCGGCCCGCTCACGGGCGCGTCCATGAACCCGGCCCGATCCTTTGGGCCGGCGGTTGTCAGCGGGGACTTCAAGAATCAGGCCGTGTACTGGGTCGGCCCGATGATCGGCGCGGCGGTCGCGGCCCTGGTGCACCAGAATCTGCTGTTCCCATCCGCGCCCGAGTCGCGGCACGGCATCGTGGACACCGTGGTCCCGTGATTTGCCACCTGCACGTCTAGGTATTTGTGTGTGTGTGTGTGTGTGTTGCATGTCTAGGTATTTGTGTGTGTAAGTGTATGTGCTTGCGATGGACGATGCTCAAAGGAAGAGCATATATTGTATGTCATGAAAGCGTCCGTGTAAATGTTATTCGTTGTGTAAACGTACATATCTTGTTAGTTCACATAAGCACCTCATCATTTGATATATGTTGCAGGAAATTTCTTCTTTAGCCGTTACGAACATAAATAAATATATTCACTTCGCATGGTACAATTACTTTACATTGTCATAACTGAAAATCATCCATGAAATCAACAATGGTCAATTTTAAGAAGGACGGCAGCCTGGCTGAGAAGACGAGTAGAACTGACGGTCTGCAAGTATTCTTTTCAATTTTAATGAGGTACTTGACTCATCCACGTTTCGTGCCAAAAAAAGGAACATGATCCAATGGTAAAGCGTGTAGTGACGCTCCTCCTGATATCTTCAGTTTATCCAGGCCCTTGCAGTCGTTTTCCAGTGTATTGCTACATGCAAGTGTGCAAGTTAATTATCCATCATTTTCAACCATCAGACCGCACGCATTCGTGTGCTAGTTGTTAGAACAGTTTTAAGAAAGAATGCACTGAGGTTACACCCTTAATTACTAGTGACACAAACAAGTAGGCTAAAACCGGATCGTTCAGGGTTTTTTATTTTTGAATATTTCCCCATCAGAATTTATATCTGAAAATTCACCATCAGGAACCATGAAAATTTCGATGTTGCGGTGGATTTTGGCCAAATTCTGGTCTATCGGTTAAATATCAGGCAATCACATCTCTAAATCCGTGCATACTACTATACTAGTACTAAAATTGTTTAAAACGTGAAATTTTCACGGGACGTACCCACCGATAAACTCTCCGGTAAACCGCATGCGAAATTTCAGCAATACATACATTATGTTCCATGCACGGCGCCGATACGAACCGTTGTGATCTGCCTGATATAGGGGGCGCGTGCGCGTGCGCGCGCGCGAGACGGTTGCTTCGCCGGGGCGATCGTTTCTCCTGGATACGCTCCACGCGACGCGCGCCGGCACGCCACGGCATACAGCCACACCACTCGCCCGCGAATTCCCTGGACCAATGTATATGCCGCCATGCCGGCGCGCGCGCGCGCGCGCTCGAACGGCCGGTGCGTGTCGCGTTCACGCATCAAATGTTCGGCGATCGGCATGGGTCGTCGTGGCACTGACGCCCGCGTACGGCGAAAGATAACGAGCACAATATATTGAGAATCACCCTAACTATAGTAATTATTATAATCGAACGAATGTAGTTGGGCTAATTAGATTAAGCAACAAGGAAAGCCTTGGGCGGCACGCAGAGAACCAACATGAAAAAGAGCAGGCGACGTGGATAGATTTCATTGTCTTGTTCTAAAAGCGAAAGAAACGCCTTGACAGCGTCTGATATGGTGGTAAATTAATATGGTTGGGAAGGCATGTAAGCAACAATTAAAACAATATTGCACGATAGTTCGATACCATGCCAAGAGGAAGAATTAACGAAAAGTAAAAAATCATTGATACATGAAAAATACACTGCCGGCAGTTTGCTTAAAATCATGCTAAACAATATATCGTCGGTAGAGGATCAGTCTCACCTATTTTTTATTTGACGCCTTTAACTTTTAGACACACATTTGACCATTTGTCTTATTAAAAAACTATGTAAATATCATTTATATTGCTATGATTTGTTTTATCAATAAAGTTACTTTAAGCATGATTTACTTTTTTTCATGTTTGTACAAAAAATTTGAATAAGACGAATGGTAAAAGGCGTGTTCAAAAGTCAAATACGTCAAACAAAAAACGGAGGGAGTATGTGATTAGCGCAGAGGCATCACTAGAAAACTGCACCGCTTAACGAAGCCACACCTTGTAGAGGGGAAATCTACGCCAAACTGATAGCGCCTAATAGATTGAGAAGGAGGGAGTATGTGGACGAGAAAAAGAGAAGAAAATCCTAGCCGCCAGACAAACCAAATGAAGTGGCGACTCCACCGCAGATTCGCTAGCCGTGCTTGCCATTGAAGGTCTACGAATGGTCAATGGTGGAGGCTACGATGGGGGAGGTGTTTAGTTGAGCAACCCGTGATAGAATAATGGGATAACATTTCCAATAAAGGTGTCTTCAACGGCAAAAAAAGCCTCGATCTGGAGATGATAGTGGAGTTTGTCAACTGCTTATTGGAAAGTCGTGCTTGTGGTGCTTTTGGCGTTGTTACCACGTGTTTTTAGGGTCTCGCAGGTGGATCTATATACGACATCAACCTTCTTCAAACTTTTTTTGATGGTTTATGTTCCTCTTGACGAATTATACAAGTGTGGTCAAATCCTTGCAGGTGGATCTAAAAGGTGTGGCTACAACATCGACCTTTTTCAGGCTATTTTTCGATGATTTAGTTTCTCTCGGTGAATTATGTGTGTGATCAAATTCAGGAGGTAGAAGCAACAAGATCTGAATGCTCAATCCTTGAGTTTGTCCTATGATTTGCCAGTAGACCGGTCACCGGTGGTGAAGTGACTTTGGAGTAGTCTTGCTTTTCTGATAGCACATGATAAGCTTGTAATAGAAATAATCTTTCTTTTCTTTGTATGTTCTTCATTTAGAGAAAATGTTTGGGGTGCTATGTCCCAATAGCTCCTTCCGAGTAGCATATATACTATACTTTCATTTGTTTCTGATTGAAGTCAGTGATTTTTATCGCTAATACTCATGGTCGATTGTAGTTCTGTTTGAAACTTTATTTGAGCGTGTATTTTATAGGAATTTTGTGCCAAACGTTTTAAAAAGGAAAATTTCCTTGTGCTCTATGATATGTTCCATAGAACTTATTTGTTTAAGATTTGTTTACTTTATTTTTTTGATTTTAAAAACATAAGCACTTTTGATATTTTGAGTTTTTTTTCCTCAAAAGAGTGTCTAAATGCTTAAAAACGAGTCAAACGGATTGTGGACCGGGCTCTCCAACCTTAAAAGTCGGACAGGCTAAATGATGTACATCCAATCTAGTAAACTATATTGGTTTATTTAAATTAAATTAGAGATAGTATTTTCTTGGGGAAAAAATAACGTGGGCAAGATATAAAGATTTTAGCAAACAGATTATACAAAAAAATCGCTTGAGGAGGGTAACTAACCTGCCTCCAAGGCTCCACCCCAAGGCCCTAACCATCCTTCCGTGAGCCTGAGCCCGAAGCGAGGAGAGGAGGGTCGGAGACGAAGCAAGCGGCGGCGGCGGCGGGTTGCCATGGTGGTCCACGTCGTGTACAGGAGGAGGGAGAATAGCTGGAGAGGAGGCAGGGCGAGTATCCAGCGCGCCGCCATGAGCAGCCTGCCAGGCAAGCACCTCATCCGCCTCGCGAGCCGCTCCGTCGGCTCCTCGTCACTCCGCGGCGGCGCCGCCCTCACCCCTGCCGCGGCCCCCAGCGACCGCCCCTGCACGCCCACCCAGGGTCGGCCCCTGTGCGCCACCTCACCGCCGCTCTCTCCCTGCTCCATCGTGTCCGCCGGATGGGATTCTCGCGCGCTGCACCTGGAAGGCGAGGAGGACTGGGAGGAGGTCGTCGTCGATGAGGCCGTGTGGACGGATGATTTAGCGCTCGACGGCAGGGAGGGCTCCGCGTATGAGGACGGGGTGGTGTTCGGGGGCCCGCCTACCGACGACGAGGTCCGCGCCGCCGTCGCGAGCATCCAGCAGTAAGATTATTCTTAACTTATCCACTTAGATTGATCAACTTGTGGTTTTGATGGGATGACCATCATGGTATGATTGGATTAAGATCGGAACCGTCTAGTATTATTACTTTGTGATTACTTTATTTTTGTGGTTATGCTGGAATTAGGGATAAGTTTCCCGTGATTTGTGACTTGGAAATCATGAGCGGAGCCCCCAATTGTACTTTGGAATTAGGAGGTGTGCGCATATCAGTGATATAAGATAGTAAGATGAGTAATGCGGAATACCACACGATGCAGTTGGATCTCAAAATTTTCCACCATTGTGCTATAAGGAGCAATTTTGCTTTTACTGCTTCCAATTGCAATACACGTACTCTTCCATTGCTTACTCTAGGTCTATAGTCTCATCTGGTTCAAGACGCACATCCTCCTTCGGTTCTACTTAGAAGTTGGAGCTTGTCTTCTCCGTAGCTGTTTATTGATGTAATCTGGCTTTACAGATGTTCTACACATGTAAATTGCCTGTTTCCTGTCGTGTGCAGGGTATTTGAGAATCCTTCTGGTGTGGAATCTGGTGCACATGAGCTACAAGCACTCTCATTGCCCATCTCAGGACTTTCTTCATCTGGGATGTTTGTCAACTATTTTGTGGAGGATTCTGGTGCATCAAAGAACCAAATCGTACAGTTAGCCAACTTAGAGCTTTCTCCAGTCGAAACTGGATCAGAGGAATGGTTTGAGCCTGCTGAACTTGTCCTTAACTCAACTGCTCTTTTGACAAGGGAACATCAGAATGTACTGGATGCATTCCATCTATTGCAAGTTGATTCTTCTGTTCAGGTGAACATTACTTGATTTGAATATTATTCATGTCTAACAATCCTGAACTTGTTACTAGGTACCACTAAATATTGAAAAAAAACATATTTTTTCTTCTTTCTATGACTTTCTTTTTCCACCATGCAGAAAATGGTTATGGCCTTGTCAACAGATAAGTCTGTATGGGATGCTGTCATGAACAACGAGGTGGTGCAAGAATTTAAGAGATCCTTCCAGGATGGTAAGACCTCTTACATGTACAGTACTTCTTTAGATTGGTTTGCATGGGTGACAACATTAATCTGATTGCTAAGTTAGGAAGCATCCATTCAATAATCCTTTTAATATTTGTCATGTTAAGTCTTTTTTATTTAATTTCACTATTTATTCTGTTAAACTCTTATTATCATGTTGGGTGAATCAGCATCTGACACAACTTAATCCTGTCTTCAGCTAAGGAAACTGATATCAAGGAGAGCTCTAGTGCTCCTACTGGGGTGATGCAGTGGGTCCTGGAAAACACCCAAGCAAAGATCAAGGAGTTACTTCAGAAAATACTTAAGCTCGTGAACATGATCTTCCAAGCTCAGAGCAAGGACTATGATATGTCTGATGATGTAGTGAGAATGTCCTTCATGCTCTCAGTGTTTGTCTTCATTGTGGTAACTATAGCACGCATGAAGTGAGCACACCAACTTGCCGACTTCACACTTCGTAGTTTCTTAGTCGTGTACAGGATGAATTCACTTTTCGTATGGGTTAGCTATAATCAAGGATGGTGTCGTGCTGTCATTCTTAGTTGCCCGGCCCAGAACTTTAAGCTGCCGAGGTAACATGATTCTCAGTGGAACTTCAAACATTATGTTTACCTATGGGATTATGCATTTATGGACTCAGAAACATTACTTTTATATCAACTTTACTGTGTTCATTACTTCTATCTAGCTGTGAACATGAAAGGTATTCAAATGATTGTTGGTGCAAAATTTGATGTTCCTTATGAGTTGTGAATACTTTATGGAGTACAAGAATAAATCAAGCATTACATTTTACATTCACATGGAATTATGGATATATGCCCTGATGTCCTCAGGCATCAATATTTCATAATGATCGGATTTGTTTTGCACTGTAATTGTTTAGGTGGCTGACAATGGCTCATTAGAGTTGGATTCTATGATTGCTGGGGCCTGGGTGATGTTAATCATCTGCCCAGAACCCATGGAAACCCATTGGAAATGTAAGGTGCTTTGGCACCTCAAGTTTCGCCACGACTGCATCCCTTCTCCCAATCTTCCTTGCGTCCAGCACCACTAGATGGCATCTGTGCTCGGACACTGCATACTGCAAGAAAAGGGGCCAGAGACATCATCAGATTATCAGATGACTTGATCTGAATGTGCTCCATGTTGAATCCTCTCGCACCTCTACAAGAAGAACATAGCCGTCGTCTTCCCTGCCACCGGTTGGGATGAAGACGGGCTCGCCAACGAACTTGCGCCCCTCGGAGGACCACCACTGCGCCGACCCGTCGGCCACGTCAACCTTCACCACGGAGTCGAAGGGGAAATATGGGAGGAACCTGCGCGAGCCGGATGAGGCGCTGGCGTAGACGAACCGGTTCCTCCGGTTGGCAAAGCCTGGGTTTATCGCCGGGAAGTCGGCCGGCCTGGTCCACTGATCGGAGAGCCTCCTGACGGCGCACCGCCGGCACTCCCCTCCATTGTCGAGCTCGATCGACACCTACGTTGGATTCAACATCAGATGAGAGTCATGACTCATGAGTCATGAGACTCTGCCCCTGACGGCGCAGCGTTCATCGATTGCTCACCTGCAAAAGGCGAGGCAGCCATTCCTTGCCCTTGGCCGCGTTCATGAAAGACGGGTCCAGCTTCTTGTTCTGCCAATCGTAGCCTGTGAGAATCACAGCAGCGCATAGATACATCACTCGATGATCCTACGTTCCTACTAGAAAGGCTGAGGTGTTTGGTGCCAATGCCATCGCTGAGAATTTAGTACCAAACATTCTGTGGAAGTGGAACCACTGGTAGGAGCAGCCTGACATGTAGAGCTGAATGCTCAGGCCGCCGCGGCCGGTCGCCTCCTCGAAGGCGTTGCCGGCGTGCATGGACCACATCTGCGACGGCGCCTCGACGGGCACGCTCCAGTCGCGGCCGCTCGCCTCGGCCTCCCCGGAGCGCGGCAGCAGGTACACCGGCGTCGACTGCCTGCTCGGGTCCAGCGCGAGGGCGGCTATCATCGGGTGAGTGCCCGTCAGCGCCAGCAGCGACCCTGCCCAGTGCATATATGACACACTCAATATTGTAGTTCACTTATTGTCGTTCTATCTTACTGATGTATGGATCCATATATGTTTATGACGGTGGATAAGTATGGTTAAATAGTAGAGTCCACCGTAGAAAGTGAAAAAAGACAAATTTTTCGCAAGAGTAAACACGGCGCCGAAGGTATATCAGCCTGAGAAGAAAGTGAACTTACCTCGGCTCATTCAACAATTCACCGGTTAACCAGGAGAACCGACCGGCTAGCTGAAGACTAGCGGTAGCGGGCTAGCGGATCGACAGCTATGGCTACCCGAATGGTTTTGCAATCCAGTAATGAAATGACGAGTGTTCAGTGTTGTTTCCATACCGGGGATGTCAAGCTTGATTCTGTTGCCGAGGACGACATAGTGGGTGTCCGTGAAGGCCCAGTCGTGGATCATGAGGTGTTCCGGCACGGCGAACTCCCGCTTCTGGACGAGCGCGAAGTTGGCGTCGAACTCTACGGTTGCGACAGATCAAACTTGCACCGGTGAGCGAGCGAGCGAGCTAGCGGTGCCGGTTTTGAGTGGTGTGATGGGCGAGAGCTCACAGACCGTAGAAAGTGAAGTTGGATCGCGGGAGGAGCATGTCCTCGGCATCGCAGGCGACCATGAGCAGCCGGCGCCGGCGGGGGTCGATCTTGTAGTGCGCGAGCAGCCTCTTCGCCGGCATCTTGAACACACCTGCACCAACGGGCAGGCAGGAGAGCGCACAAACGTCAAATCAGCTCGGAGTCGGGGTCGGTGCGCAGCCTGGTGGGTGGGTGGAGCCCTGCTCACCACTGAGGACCGGACGAAGCAACCGCGCGGCCGCGTCGAGCCCGGCCTCCTGCAGCCACGGCCGCCGGCGGCGGCGGCGGCGCCGGGCGGCCAAGCTCGTAATCCCCTGAGAGGCTTCGCCGGCGGCGAGCCGGAGAAGGTCGAAGGGGCCGAGGGTCTCCAGCGTCCGGGGGTCGACCTCGTACGGCTCACCGCCCTCCCAGAGGCAGAGCAGGCGGCCGCCCCACCGCAGCACGCTGGTGTTGGCCACGTTCTTCATCACCTTGAGGTTTCCCACCCTCCTGCCCCCCTGCAGCACCGAGAAGGGGCCCCGGTGCGTGAACCGCCACGACGTGCCCACGTCGTCCCCCCTCTCCTCCCTCTTCGCCGCCGTTTCCACGTATCGTGCGGAGTAGTGCACAGCGGCGTGGTGATCGCCGGCGGGGTGGAAGCGGAAGGAGCGGAGGTAGCCGTGGCCGTCGAGGGGGTGGACCGTGGAGCCATGGTCGTCGGAGAAGAGGCCCGGGCCGGCGAGGTAGTAGGTGCCGGCCGGGAAGTCCGGCGGGATGGCGCCCTCGGTGATGCGGAGCGGGACGGGGTCGGGGGACTCGGCGCGCTGCGACCGGAAGAGGAGGTTGTAGTCCCAGAAGGCCGTGGACAGCGTGTCCGCCGCGGCGGCGGAGGCGGCGGCGCGGATGGCGTAGACTCGGCGGCGGGGTGGTGGGGCATGGTGGCGAGGGTGGTGGTGCGCGGCGGCTTGCATGGTTGGCATCGCGTGTGTGGCCATGTTTGCGTTGGCTTCCTTCGGTCGTCGACTCGTCCAATTTTGAACGTGGTGTTGTTGGTACTTGGTACCTGAGGGCTGCTACTCTGCTAGTGAATTCTGCTGGTTTGGATTCTTCCTTCTACTTCGTTGGCTACCTGGCTACCGCCAAATTTGGCAGCGTATTGTGCTGGTGGAGCCCCTTCGAACACAGGAAAAATTATGTATGTGAAGCGTAGTTTTATTATTTTTTTGCTACTCCGCAAATAGAATTTATTAAGATATCATTCTCTATACTGTGCCTCTTGTTTTCTTGCTATTTTAGCATTTCTCCTTGTTGAACACGGGAAATGATTATTGTGCCATTCTTCCTCCTCCTCAACACTTCTGTATCCGTACTCCCCAGTACCCTATCACCGTCGGAGAAGCAACACGTAGCTGCCCCTTTCTTCTTTCTCCTTCCTCTTTTCCCTCATCTTCTCTCATTGGCCATGGCCTCAACCCACCACATCCTTGCCCTAGGGTTCTGGCCACCGGCTGCCTCTGCCTCGTGTGCGTCTCCACCATGGCCTCGACCCGCCACCGCCTCAGCCTAGGCTTCGGTCATTGGACGTCGCCTTAGCGGTCACAACTCGACTGCTGTCTCACCCTGCCTTGTGTCGTCGTTATGGTCATCTTCATTGGCCTTGGGAGCTCATAATCTTGGCTCAAAGCTCGCCAATGGCCATTGTTGTGAGCTTCTAAGCTTCTCCAAGCACCGTCATTGTCTTCCCATCTCTAGACGACTGAGCTCGTCGTGGTCTCCATGCGTCGTCGTCGTCGTCTTCCCATCTCCGGCCTGCCAAGTTCATAGTGGTCATCTTCGTTGGCCATGGAACTCGCCACTGTGGGAGAAGGCATGACAGGGCCTCCTTGGTGTTGATGTCATCTCCACCCACGACGTGCCCCCAAGCTCAGGCTCACTAGGGTGACACTCGTGAGCTCGTCATCCTAGATTGTGGTAGTAGAGTAATGTGAGAAAGAAGATGGAGGCAAAAAGGTAATTTCTCGTGCTTGTGAGAGAAGTAACCCAAACCTTGTTGAAAGGGTCAAAATGGCATAGAATTAAGAAGCACCCAGTGAAAAGTGGCATCTTAATGAATCACATTTGTAGTGACAAAAAAGATAATGCCATGCTTCAAAAATGACATATACACAATTTTTTCTCCGAAAAGAGGTTAGTAACTCAAAGGTATGTTTTCAACCTAACAATTTCGCCCAAAATTTATTGAAATTTTAATTATATTCCTGTAGATGTCAATGATCTATATTTCGAGTGTAAGTCTCTTTGTTGGTTCTAAATTTAGAGATTCACTTTTCGAGTATTTAGATAACATGCAAGGGATGCTTCCAAGGATCCCTTCCTTTTCTAGTTCGCTTATTTTCTATTTAGCAATTTTTTTTAGCTGAATTGTGTGACAGGAAGTCTGCGTGTAATGGTAGAATCATAACTGTTTTTATGTATCATGTATGGGTACTTTTTTAGATAATGGAATATGGTTCAGGTCTCCACGTCATGCGATTTACACAGGCACAACTTTAACAAATAGTTCAGCATAATGCCAGCGGGAAAAATGAGTTAATGCCCACACATAAGATACTTTACTTCAAACAAATCCTATTAACTGTTAAATAATTTAATTGCCATCATTTCTATAGAATGACATGCTTCCAAAGCAATCTTTCTGTCGTCCTTCTTTGTAGTAATGTCCAATAACTTAAACCTTTAATCAATAGTCCCCTTGAAAACACCTTATAAAAATGAATCATTCATCTGATTATTGAAAACTATATCATTGTAGCATAACCAAATAGCCCAAAATAAAGTTGTTGTGCCAATCAATGCTTGAGTTTTTTGAGTTTTACTCACACTGGCCAGCCATCCTCCCTCACATGCAATATTATGAGCTAGAGTCAGAAAGACAAGCCTCCAAATAGATATGTTAAAGTGGAAATCAAAGAAAAGGTGTCGAATAGTTTTGTTTTGGTCACAAAAGCAACATTTCTGACTACCTTGTCATTTCTTCTTCGCAAGATTGCAACGTTCCTCTAGGCAGGCCAAGGCATTGGGCGGGAGAGGGATGCCCATCGCCTAGGCTTGCCTAGAACATGAAAATCGACCAAGCTCCACCTACACGGCATCCCAACGAGGCCATCGATTTGTTGGAATAAGTCGGATGCTAGTTAAATGGATAATTAACTTTTGATACTTTCATTGTATAAAAAATTGACCCGTTTTGTGAAGGCTCCAACAAAAATATTAGGTTATGTCTCTAAGGCCTTGTTCTTTACAACTTAAATTAAAACTAAAGGCTACCGCTGGAAATTTATCATTTCGTACAAACCAAACAATGTAGTACTTTGTAGTAAATTTTTGTGAGGTTTTAAATGGTTCTTATTAGAGTTTCTAAAATATATTTTTTTTACATTTTTTGAACTTTCGAAGGCCTCTCTTAAGGGGTCCCAACATTTTCATATTATATTTTTTACCTAGTTTAATCTAAAAAGAACAAGGCCTAAATGAACCTGGCTCAACTGAACCATAAAAATCTGCTAATCAAGCAACTTTTGCCATAAAAAAAATTCTACGTAAAGAAACATTAGTAGGTCCGAACAGAACACCACAGCAATTGTTTGTTTATTCCTAACAATTGTAAAGAGGTTTGGAAATTGTATGGTCACTTGGGTTAGGAAATTGGAGTGGGAATGGTTTTCTAGAGCGTTTTTGGATTGTTTTGGCTGAGGAATCGTTGTCATTTTGGGAGTGGAATCCAAGGGCTATTCGTTGGCAGAGACGGTGATGCGGCTCTCTGTTCAGCGAGCCACAAGTCGAGAAATGCGTCTATGGTAATCTTAAAGGATTGCAGCTTCCAGTTTTCCACCACCGAGTCTAGAGGCAATCACCACCTTTCTCATTGATGATCAAGATCACGTCATATTTTTTCAGCCAATGTTCATCATCGCTTTACATCGGAATAGATAAAAGATCATAAGAATGTGACGAACAGAACAAGATGAGATGATCAAGCGTACAGGACCAGCGTCTGTACCATGCGTTGTTGGGCTATTGGCGTGTCGCTGAAAGGCATCTAGAGATTCCGAAAAAGAAGTGTTGTACGCTTAAAAACTGTCAGAATCTTCACATTGTAACAGTACCAGACAGATCGGTGCTGCCGGTTACTCCATGCTCAGTAGCCACGCTGACTACAATGCAGGTAAAATGGTATTCCCTTTGATCATGTTGTTTGAAGTATATCAAATTAAATGCACGTTGTTTATGTTGTTTCAGGTATGCAGAATTCAAATTTTAAATCTTAAGTTCCAAATATCTTTTAAACTATTTATATTAACTACGTGAAAATCATAGAGTTGTTTTGGAGAGTACTTCCATAATATTGTAATTCTAGCAAGCTTAAAAAATGAACTGCATTGAAAATTAGTGATCAAATATGTAAATGTCATGTCATTGTCTATAATGATGTGTTTATGACTGGAGTACTAAAAGCAACCTTACGCACTTATCACATCCACTTATTAGCAGGAATGAACAGCACACATGCTGAGATAAAAAGGCAAGGGACGAAAAGAAAAAGATCTGAAGAAAAAACATGCTGTTGGCATTTTGGGAGTGGAATCCATGGGCTGATTGTTGGCATAAGCGGTGATGTGGCAATATTTATGCCGATCAAGGTGAGCAGTGTTATTTTTATCTAATTATTATTATAAAGCAGCTTTGTTAGAACGTTACAGTTTACAAGATGAGAGAGACGCTTATAATACTACTGAAAAGGACTGCAACCTCCCCCACATCTAGAAGCAGCCATCACTTGCTGCCGCCGATCGAATCCACAAGGCTGTTTAATAGAGCCCACCACTTTGTATGATTGTATCCAGCCAATACTGAACGGCACAAGCTAAGAAAACTGAAGCCACATACTAGCACATAAATACTCTAGGAAATCACGACACCAGACAAAATGGTAAGTACAAAACTTTACCCATTTTACCAGCACCACTGATCGAAAGGAATGACCAGGCACGTGCAGAGCCAGAAAAGAGGAGAAAATATGAAGAAAAAAACATTTCATTACTATATCCATATCAGCAAATCTAAAATATTATATCTTTGAATAGAGTGGCTGATTGAGGGAAGGAATCTTTTAAACTGTAGTGTAAAATCTGAAGGAATTTAGAGTGAAGGATAGAGTGAGTAGCTAATAGTAAAATAGAGTGTGAAGATAGAGAGTCAGATGCAGATGCTAATTAACACGTAAAACAGCACCGGAGCTCAAGTGCTCAACATATAATAAACAGCACTAAAACATGCATACAGTATCAGTCTCACACAAGAAGGCAAGAAGGGCAGCATAATGAGGAATAGATTCTGCGACGGTTAGCAAAGGGAGTAGAATTTCCCTCTTTTCCTCGAAATGAACTATGGAGCGTTGAAAGAGTTCCCACAAATACTGTACTTAAATACCGAAAACAAGCCACCGTTCCATGAGATGTAAGTGGAGTTTGCTGGGCTCACGCCATGGTGGTGGAAAGAAAAGTGAAAAAATGTTGCCTACAAAGGGACTTGGGGCTCCACCACCTCAACTTCCCCAATGGCCAATCCTGATGGTGCATTTGGTTGAAGAGAAGATAGATTAGAGAAGGGAAAGTTTAGATTTAGGGAAGTTAATTCTCTTGTCTAGTTGAAGGGAAGTAGGGAGAGGGAAGGGAAATTTCCATTTAAATGGAGGAAAGTTCCTTACCCGAGGACCCCAGGTAAACTTCCCATTCCTTTCCCCCTTCCCCATCCATTGCCAAACACGTTGTGACAGAGATTTGGAGTCAAGTCCTTTTTGCCATCAACTTTGTTCACGGTTCAATTCACTAAACTGCACCTGGTCTGACCCTTAAAAATTAAAAACCTGGATTGAAAAAAGAGAAGCGTTAACTCCAGAAAGATTTTCAAGCAGAATGTATACACCATCCATGATTTCAATTAAGATACTAAAATATAAACTGAAAATTATAGACGGACGAACATCTAAAGTTTTGGAATAATGGCACACCATGTCAAGTCAGACAGAAATAAATCGTTGCTAGAATTTCACAAACTCTATGTCGGCCATTGGGATGCATTTTTTGTGAAAAGCTTCTTTTTATACTTAGCAAGTGGCCCACTGAACACAGAGATTGAACAATATACCAAGACCCAAGCAATATTAAGCATGATGTACTGTAAACAAATAGCTAGCTATCATGTTGGTCGTCAGCAAAAAAAAAAGTTAACTGTAAACTGATACTATCAATAAGTCCACAAGACCACAACCTTAGAACAGGTTCTCTAGTTCAAGAGTTTCTTTCCATATAATTGTGAGTATTTCTAAGGTACACCAATTTACCCCCTAGGGGTATCAAATATGTTCAAATGTATTCATCTGTAAGAGAGCCCACTAGATCATCAGATAAAGTACAATGAACAGTCCAAAATATTGTGGACGAGTCTTAAAAAATCATATAAAAAAAATCCATGAAGCATCTAACGAAGCTAATATGTAGCATCATACTCTGCTTAAAAGCCTTCCTTAAGTAAAAAATGAATCTGTATGATTTTGATTCCACCAAAACCATGAAAATTGAAAATACAATATATACAAAAAATGAGGTAAATCTGAGTATAAGAAAGTAAGAACATACTGAGATATGGTCATGACTACAGGTACATTTACTTTGTTGCTAACAAAGCGATGAAAGAAAAGGGGCAGGAAAGGGAAATTATAGTAGCTGGCCAGCTGGGTGTCCAAAGGTATAGATTTGAATGTGTTTGTGTTAAGATAGTTCAGTAAATAGGTTCATTGTACAACTACAATGACCAGGCAGAATTATATTTTAAAAGCACTAATACTTGCTTTTTTTATTAATAGGACCTTTCTTGACTAAGATCTGAAGTGACTAACTCACATTTTTTTTGTAGACCAGAAATTTCTGTTTTGCAGGAAATTTGAGCCCCTTGTTTTGAAAAGAGTAAAATACACGGGCAGTCTCTAAATTATTAGTCGATTCTCATTTAGGTCCCCATTCTTTGAAACTGTAGTTTTGGATCCCTAATCTTTTTAAGTGGATCCACCCCGGTCCACACTTGCCACGTGACAGCCCTAGAGCGGACGTGGCACTGACATGTCATGTAAATTAGTTTTAAAAAGGAGAAAATCATTAAAAAAAACATGTGGAAATCATTTAAAAAATCATTAAAAACCCTTAAAACATAAAAACAGGAAAATCATTAAAAACATATAGAAAATATCAAAAGAATCATAAAAAAGGAAAATAATTTTAAAATGGGGAAATAAAAAAATCATGGAAAATCATTAAAAAAGCATAAACATATGAAAAAATCATAAAAACATTAAAAGAGACATAAAGACAGTGTGATCACCTTTAGTCCCTCTACAGTTGTAAGCGCAAGACCTCTAGCATCGTGGCGTATGAGTGCCCTCAAGTGTTATTTTTTTCTAATTTTTTTATGAATTTTCCTAATTGTTTTATGATTTTCCGTATTTTTTATGATTTCTGAATTTTTTAAGTAATTTATGTGACATGTAAGGCCATGTCAAAGCCACGTCAGCTACAGGGCTATCACATGGCAGGTTTGGACCGGGACGAACCCACTTAAAAAGATTAGGGACCCAAAACTGCAATTTCAAATAATAGGGACCTGGATGAGAATCGACTAATAGTTTAGGGACGGCCCGTGCATTTTACTCTTTTGAAAAAGATGGGCAGTTCCATTAAATATGTTCCAAGGAAAATGTCGTAGATATCTCAACGGTGGACTAGGATGATACAAGTCGGCCGTGTGGGTAAACTTTATTGCAATTTATTAATCAATATTGGGGATAGAGAAACCTATTGGGTGGAGATGAGAATTCCTTGAGAGTATAAACCTTCAAATGACCCGATGGGCTAAAATACAGTATTTGGTAAAGTTGAATCGACTATCTTAGATCACAGGTCACAATTTTCATATTGACAAGGCTAGTCCATCTACACTATTTCAGTCCTCTGGGTGGTGGATTATGTTTCTTTCACCACCTATTTATCTTTGATGCTGTAGGCACTTAAGGTACTAGAAAAAGGTATTAATAGTTTTACGTACCATAATCATCAGCTGCAGTCAAGAATTATGAAATATAACATGTCAAATTCTAAATAATGTAATTGACCTAGTCTGCGGTACAAAATTACAAATATACAATATTATGATGTCACAAGGCTGAAGTCAAGAAAGATGAGATATAACCAATTGAACTCTAAAGAATTAAATTGATCTGGCCTCCAAAACAAGGCTATAACTAGACTAGGCTGGCATAAGTGCAGAACTGAACCGTATCATTTGGTGACTTTGGTTAAATACCAATTACTACCCTACGTTAATGTTAAAGAGCAAGAGTAACATTTTCTATCATTTTAGCTATTATACAGGGTGGAACTTAACCTAGAGTTACTATGTAAACTTAAAGTAACTGTTAATATAAAGCACAAATACGCAGAATTGTGGGTACAGTTCTATAGGTGCCAAGTCAAGAGTGAAATTAAAATACTGAAGGTTATGCCTTATGATTTAAATGAACCAGACTGATTACTCAAAAATTATGTGAAGTATTAAGGACAAAGCACTTGTGAAAGACAACCATTGGTATCAACATTTCCAAAAAAATGATAAACCACACGTCCAAATAATGAATGCCATGGCACCAAATTTAAAGAAAATGGCGGCTTGAGTTAAAGGTCCAAGTCAACGCGTCATAACCTGTTTTCTTTACACTGTCTCAGTTTGACAACAGTATGTCTGCAAGACCTTATTTTGCAAAGCTACACTCTTTATTTGGAATTATCAGTTATTTTCTTTGTCGTTTGAGTAAAAAAACTCACCCACGCATTCATCATATCAATTTACAAGCCGTATTAAACTACATATGTGGCGCACCAGTTCACATTTTTTGTAACTTAATCTCATATTAAACTGCACTTCATAGAAAGGAGGATTGCAGAGTCATGGAAACTACCTTAGGAGTAAAAGTGAACCAATGTTATTATTGTAGCACTGCTAGACACAAGTTAAATCCATATCACATCGCAAAGCTACTTCATTTGAGAAAAATTTAGAATAAAATTTTTTATTTTATAGCATGAACCACACAATGCCAATTTTCAACCAAGTCACAGGCAAACATTGCAGAACCACCTAGACCAATGTTGCTCTCTAGCAAATGAAAGGAATGCATTCTTATTGCAACCTTAAGGCAAGCTAACAATCTCATAAGCAGAGAGGCCTAAGAAAGTACCATGAATGCCTGAACCACCTCAGCCAGTGATCATAGTGCCAGTGCCCTCATCTGTGAGAATCTCGAGCAGCAGGGAGTGCGGCACACGTCCATCAATAATGCTTGCAGTGTGCACGCCTTGTGCGAGAGCACGCACACAGCATTCCACCTTCGGTATCATCCCACCAGCTACCTTCCCATCGGCCACCATCCGCCGCACCCCAGTAATGTCGACCTCCTTCACCAGGCTTCCAGGGTCATTGCGGTCAGAGAGTATCCCAGACACATCCGTGAGAAGCAGCAGCTTCTCGGCGCCTACCGCAGCAGCAATCTCGCCGGCCGCTGTATCGGCGTTAATGTTGTACGCCTGCCCGGTCTCGTCGGCCGCCACGGTAGCGATGACCGGGATGTGGCCGGAGGCGATGATCGGGTACAGGACGGTGGCGTCCACGCGCGCGACCTCGCCCACGAACCCAAGAGCCGCGGCGTTGGGGGAAGGGCGCGCGGTGAGGAGACGCGCGTCCTTGCCGCAGAGGCCGACGGCGGTGCCACCGGCGAGGTTGATGAGGGAGACGAGGTGCTTGTTGACCTTGCCGACGAGCACCATCTCGACCACCTCCATGGTGAGCGCGTCGGTGACGCGGAGGCCGTTACGGAACTGCGGCTCGACGCCGACGCGGAGCAGCCAGGAGTTGATCTCCGGGCCGCCGCCGTGGACGAGCACGGGGCGGAGGCCGACGCAGGAGAGGAGGACGAGATCGCGGATCACCGACGACTGGAGCTCAGGAGACTTCATCGCGGCGCCGCCGTATTTCACCACCACCGTCTTGCCTTTGAAGCGCTGGATGAAGGGGAGCGCCTCCGAGAGCACGTCCACGCGGCTGAGCGCCGTCGCGGCAGCCGCCCCGGTGGATGTGGCGGAGATGCGGAGTCGGCGGCGAGGGGCGGGGGAGGCGGCAATCGGGCTAGCGTGGTTGGTGCTGGGAATGGAGTTCGAGAGCAGCGTGGATGGAAGGAGAGAGGATGAGGAGTGGCGGAATTTCGCAAGGAGCATGGCTGCGCGGCGGCGGTCGTGTCGGGGACTCGGGGTTTGTGTTCGACGAATTGCCTAGCAGGAAGAGGGCTACACTCTTTTGTAGAGACACGAGCATGGTTTGGCTCGCGGCGCGAGTACTGCTACTACTAGTTGTTCGCCGTGGCCCGTGGGAGCTTTCAGCAACAGGGACTGCCCAGCTGTCAGTCGACTCCGAGCCGATTTTCGCCAGCACCTCGACCCTCGGCCGTAATTCATGATCTGGTTTTACCCTTCTACACCGTCTGACCGCCTTCACCATAGTTTCAACGCCGCCTCATTGCCCCACCACGATCTCCAACTAACCGTCAAACAGATACCTTCCTCGAACTCTCTCTAAGTCAGGGCACCAAGATCTCAATCCCCCAACATGAATCCTAACTCTATCCCAATTTCACCATGGCACGACGCAATGACAATACAGGTGGTAAGTCAAAAAATTGACTGAGAGCTTTTAAAACTTTCAGACGACTGAGAATTAGCAAACTCAAATTATATATATATCTTAAACTTGTTTATACCGAGGAATCCCCGGGCAAACTCCTAGCAATACTACTAACTCTTTAGCTAAACTTACGCTTCGAGGGTGCTTGGATTAGGGGTAGTAAAACTACTAACTCTTTAGCTAAACTCACGCTCCGAGGGTGCTTGGATTGGGGGTATTTTTTAAGAGGATTTTAAGATTCTGTTTAATTTTCTAGGGCTTTGAACTACCCTGAAGCTCCCCCTGGTAAAATAACCCTAAATCCAAGTATCCTCGAACGTGCACACCATAAACTATCACCCCTCTCACCCCCAGCCCAGGTGTCTAGGCCGGCCAAGGCGCGCGCTAGTATTGAGATTGTGGAAGGCGACTGCTGTTGGTAGCACGGCCGCAGAGGAGCGCGTCGCCCGGGATGGGGTACTCGTCGCGGGTCGAGCGCGACGGCGTGTACACCCGGAGGTAGAACTGCTGGCCCAGGTACCTGCGCGCCCACACCTCCGACCTCAGGTTCCACATCCCCACGTTGTCCAGCGCGACGAAGATCGCCGTCCACGCCCTCGGGTACACCTGCGAAACGCGCACAACGACACGAGCGTCGACCAATGTATCAGACTATCAGTCAACAATTCAGCGTGCCAACAACCTACGTGAAAAACACCATGGCGCATGCGAGCGTGCCAAACATCTTTACCTCCACCGTGCACCGTGCGACTGCGTCCACGAGGTTGTAGCCTTTCCTGCTCTGCTCGCTCCACACCCCCTTGTCCATCCTACGAGAATTTAAACCCCAGCCAGAACAACAAAGAGATGTCACACACTCACACAGATAGAGCCAACATTAACAGAGAGCGTGTGCATGGCGTACGTACCCGACGACGAAGAAGTTGTAGCCGTCGAGGTGCCAGCTCTGGACGCTGTCCTCGCCGTTCTCGAACACGACCTCCACGAAGGAGCGGTGGTCGGAGTCCATGACGGCGGTCTCGTTCCGCGCCGTCGCCGCGCTGGCGGCCGGCGGCGCGTCGGGGATGCCACCGAGCTGGAACACGCCGCTGATGTTGTAGTAGTCGGCCAGCTTGACCGGTGTGTCGGCGTCCACGAACGACACACCGTTCACGGCGTACCGCTGCTTGCCGGCGATCCTCGCCGCGGAGTTGGCCAGCCGGATGGTGCGCGTCACGTTGATCGAACCGTAGTGGTACGAGCCCTGCGGGTTCGGCCGCGGCCCGCTCGCCGTCAGGTTCGTCCTGCACGAAGCTGTCGGTTACCAAGTACCAACCATCCATCGGATTCGGTGGCATTGAACGGCCAGGATGAGGAGACGGGTACATACCTGATGGAGCGAGCCTGGTCGAGGGAGAAGTCAAAGTCGTCGGCGGCGAGCTCAGCCGGCGGCGACCCCGCGGCGGCAGGGAGGCTCGAGCCGGCGTAGCGCAGCACCGCGGTGGAGTTGAGGGTGCGCCGGGAGAAGCGGGTGGAGACGACGACGCGGTAGTCGCGGGCCGGGCGGTCGGCGGTGACGAGCACGGAGAGCGACTGGCCGGCGTGCACGTCGAGGGAGGTGTAGGAGTTCTGCACCGTGTGGGTTCCCTCAACTTCGACCAGCGTCATGTTGTGGCCCTGGATCATGAAGTTCAGCGTGCTCTGCAGGCCGACGTTGGAGACCCGCAGCCTGTACGTCTTCCCTGCACACACAGCAGGACCGAAAACAAACAACGTCTTCCCAAGTTTTGATTGATCTCAGATGGTAACAAAAGAGATAAGAAGGTTAATCAACTACCTTGCTCAAAAGTGAAATTTGCGCCGCCTGGACCCTTGCCGTTAATCAGGATGCCATCAGGGAAAGGCAGATCCTTTCCACCGTCCAGCGTAGCTTGCAGAGCCTACCGACCAAAAATTCAGTAAAACTGTCTCGCACATGCAAGAAACCAAAAGCTTGGTATAGGCGTCATTCATCACGGGCATGCATGTTCATAGTTCATACCTTGTGGTTGGTCTTGTACCAGTCGCCGATGAGCACGGTGTGCTCGTCAGCCGGCGGGGGGAAGGGGACGGGGATCCGCGGGCGGCTGTGGATGCGGATGGCGCCGAAGCCGCCGCCGGCCTTGTGGAAGGCAAGCGAAGGGAAGTAGAAGAAGCTGCCGATCTGGTCCTTGGCCTGCATGTGGTACGTGTAGTTCTGGCCCGGCTGGATCGGGCAGTTCGTGCCGGCCACGCCGTCCTGCCACGAGTTCTTCCTGTGCTGCAGCCCGTCCCTGTCGCACCATGAATCATCAACATCAATCCCCGCCGTTGATGTGTTTCACACATGCATGAATCACTAATGAGAAAAAAGTGGCACAATCACTATACCAATTCATTTATAGATTGAAAAGGGTCACATTTAAGTATATTACCAATAGCATCTGATCTAAATTCAACAAATCATTTAGATTGAAAGGTCACATTTAAGAATTACCAATAGCATCTGATCTAAATTCATCATCGGCATTGCTGATGCGTGTTTCACACACGCATGCACCAGGTAAAAAATTGGTACGACTGAAAGAGATGCATTTAAGCATTGCCAATAGCATCTGATCTAAGAATGCTTTATTATTGGCATAAAAGAAGACTTACCATGACAGAAGGAACGGCTCCGACAGACCGTTGTGCACGTTGATGATCAGATTGTCATTCGTCTCGCACTCGATCTCCGGCCCCGGAAACTGTCCGTTGATCAAAATACCCTAGAGAAAGCAAAGAAAAAAAAAAGTAGTGAAAAGCTAGTAGTTTTTTCGTGATAACGTACAGCAAAAAAAAAACTTGTAGATTATAAAGAAAGAGAGCATATACGTAGATCTTTCTTTACCTGTTGTGGAACACCCAAGGGATCGATGTCGCCATAGCTGATCTTCCAGTCGAAGAATTTGTAGGGAGTTTCTGCTTGCGCGGAGAAGACGAGCAACCAAAAGCACGTCACAGCAGTTAGGGTTCCTATCATCTCCATATCGAATGTCGAGTTGAATAGAGGAGGAGAGGGTAGGGATATATAGCCCCTGCCAAACTTATATATAGATGATCCACGGAGCCATGATGAGATAAGAAGAATTTTTTTTACCGGAGATAAGTGATAAGTTGTTAAGATCACGAATCCTGAACCTGAATGCACCAGTAACCAGGCGAGCTTGGCCAAACTGAACAGAACCGGGCCTTCCGGTTCGGCTTACCAGGCCCCAAGGCCCGGTGGATTTTGCCAGCAACTATTTCTCCCACGCCGCTTTTACAGTTCCGGAGTGACGCACTCCGCTACTCCCCTGAACATAGAACCGAGGAAGAGAACCCCTCCTCCCTACCCCTCTCCTCTCCCCTCCCCTCCGCGTCAATCCCTAATCCAGACCTCGCCTTCCCCTCTCGCCTCCCCGTTCCCATGCTCATGGTGCCGATCTCCTCCGATCGCCCACGGAGCCGCATCGCCTGCGGCGCAGCTAGCAACTAGCCCCGGCTCCTCCTGCCGCCGCTCCTGCTGGTGCCGCCCCATGGAAGGGGATGGCGCCTGCGACATCAAGGGGGTGTGCGGGGGACGCGAAGGCCAGACCCAGCGCGCGCGCCCCAAGGTCCACCGCCCGCGAGCTCGCCACTATTCTATCTGATACGTTGTTGCATGGTAGCTCGATGCCGCTAGCAGCTTCTGTACGCGCTAGGTTTTGTGTATGGGATCTTTTGCTGCTCGTTAGGTAGCCACCCGCGTGATACTTCAAGGACTGTTCGAGGCTGTACTTGCAGAAAGGAGTTCCTTGGTAACCGTTTAAATGTGTATATGCAAATGCTTGAATGCTTGATGTTGTGCCGTCGGATTCGGTAACCGTAGACCAGAACACTTGATTACTGTTTTATGTCTATATATGCAAATGCTACACTGTGCATGACTTATTGTCGCATGTCGGGTAGCAGAAATCCTATTTATGTTGCATATCAATACAACGGAAGGATATTTTAGTGTTTTGCTATGCGTTATCCTTTTGGATTATGCAACCATCGTATGGTTGGTGGCTGTTTAGGGTATAGAGGAAGGATATTTTGTGTTTTGCTATGCGTTGCCCTTTTGAATGATGCAACCATCGTATGATTGGTGGCTGGTTAGGGTACACGATATTTCCTTTAATTGTTAAGTTACTTTAGTAATGTATGAGAAATAGATTAATTTTTACTTTTCTTACATGCTATGCTTATTTTCTGTATGTTATCACGGTAGCAAAAGGCAACGATTACCCACTAATTTTCATTTTATAGTTTGTTAGATGATATATATTTTTTCAATGTACCTTTAAGGAAATTTCAACAGTTATTCAGAAAGATTGTTATGTTTCTTGCTGGTTACGGTATGGTCATATGCTTATGCTTATTGACGATAACATTCATATATTAATGCCCCTTCTTGTGTGGCATGAGCATTCTTTTTAATTAGAGTTAAAGGTATAAAATCACTCATGAGATTGGTAATGGTGAAGTTTGTTTCCAATTGGTCACGCTGTTACAGTCTGCGACAAATGTTTTCCTAATTGATTATTTTGTTTTACTGGGAAATATGGGCCAAAAGTGGGAAAGGGCGGGTCAATGGTGTAATGGTATGCCTAATGTGTTGCTTTGTTTCCCCATTTCTTGTCGTGTCTTTTGTTTCTCATCACGTTAATCACGTGTTACCACATTGGGTGCCATCATGGATGTTGAGCACACTCCAGTATCCTTTCAGTATTTGTTATAAAAGGGTCGATGGCTATTTATGGTTATAATTCTGACAGTATATCTTGCTTTAGATTCTTTACATATACTATCTAGTTCCTTGCAATTTGAAATGGTGCCTGTTTGATCCTAAGTGTCCCAAGCAATTTTGAACTACTCCCTCTGCATGCAACTTTGTTCTTTGCCTTGTGGAATATCTTTTGCTAGTTTCTCTTCATGCCTATTTCCTGTGTTACTGGGACATGTGTTTGATTTTTTTTTGCCATGTCAACAAGCATCCGTGCGTCGACTCATGTTGGACACGTCGCTGTCCACATTGAACATCTCTCATCGTGTCCAACAGCGTTGCGAGGGAGGAGGTTGCTGCTGTGGTAGGCACTGCTGAGAGGGAGGAGACTGCGGTGGGGGAGAGACGAGCAGGTGGTAGGGGAAGGGAGGGGGGACGATGCGGTGCGAGGGAGGGAGGAGATGGTGGCTGTCGGTGGCATGGTGCGAGAGTAGGGGCTGACTGTGCGTGGGACTGGAGATGGAGGGCTGGCAACGCGTGGCGTGGGATTGAGCAGGGAGTAAACTGGAGTGGAGCTAGGCCATAGGTGTTTGTTAGGGTTAGAAGTTAGATAGTTGGGCTGCACCATGATAGTTGGGTTGGGCCATGGTGTTTGTTGCTAGTGTGAAAGGGGAGACTTGGGCCTGGTGTTCTGTTTCTTATTATTAATTTTACGATGAAAATATATGTATATTAGATAAATCCCTGAGTCCTTTTTCTTTTTTGCCAAATTGGACACCCAAAGCCTTGTAGAATCGGAAAACGATGTCTATGTTCCGGTAACACGTGCTATTTCTATTTCTTTTTTGTTCTCTGTTTGACTGTGCTATTCTTGATGTTGAATATCTAAGGAGCTCGAATGCTGGCCTATACTCTTCTGGTAACACCTCTTCAGTTTTCTTAATTACGTCACTGCCAACTTAATACCTTCTTATTTGGCAGCTTGATTTTGCTGTACTTAAATACAAAAACCAAAAGCTTTCGGAACAACTAGAAGCCCACAAGTTCGAGTACCGTGCTCTTGAGAGTAAGTTCAGTGATCTGAAGGAGAAGCAGAAGGCTCGCAATCAGACACTCGCGCTGGTCAACAGTTCATGGGAGCGAGTAAGTTGTTCAGGCCTTGTGCCTATCACCCTAAGAACATACGATCCCTATAAACATGTGCTAATATTACTTTATTCAAACAGCTTGTGGCAGATTTAGAGTTAATTTCTGTTTGCAAGAGTGGATCTCCAAATTCTGATCGCAGTCCAGGTCACAACAATGCACAAAAGGGTATGATGTTGTACTTTATGAAATCTTACTACATCTGACCGGCATTTTCCTAGAACGAAACCTTGAGCAGCTAATAATTTTTATGATCTCGACAATATCTGTACCTGCTATTTAAGAAGCGATGGACTAGCTGTGTTGTAAAACCTTTTTATTTGTGGTTCATTGCTCTTCCAAAAGTAATTATGTGAGGAAACTTTGTACACAAAGTTGCAGAAACGGGAGCTGTTTACTAAATAATCCATTTAAATGAGGTTACTTATTACGTATCTTTATCGCTGTTTCATGCTGCTTCTCCTAATTTTATCCTGTAATTGTCCGTCAGATACTTACAAAATCTTGTTTTTTCAGATGGTACATGTGTGCCCTTAGAAGGTGACTTTCTTACAAGACTTGTAGAGACAGGCGCTACAAAGAGTTCAGGTTGTGTATCCAGTTGCCATTTAGGAAATGGTTTTCCTCCATTACATTCATCCACAGCTAATGTTCTACAGAACATCTTGTTTCCATCAAGTGATCTGTGGAGAGCAAATAAGGATTTTGCTTTCCCTTCTCTCGCTAAATTACCAGAAAATGGTTTGTTTCTAGTTTCCCTTTTATGCTAATTACTAGAGCTTTCAGCTGTCATTTGTGGTGTGCTGATTTTTTCTCCTTAATTTGCTTATGCACTCTAGATCACACTAGACAACTTCAGAGTACCACCAGCAGCCTATTGTCTGAGCTTAATAGCATGATCCAGTCGGTAGATGATCTTCACTTGAAGCACAGGCGGTTAGCAGATAATTATCAGAATCAACGAGATTCCAAGGTCCGGAACAGAGCTGAACAAAAACGACTGAAAGGTATTTTGCTATAGATGGTTGAGTTCATGTTTTTAGGCCTGTTTTAACTTCATAGCAGACATTTATGTGCTGCATCATACCTCAAGTTACCAAACAAGTTAACCCTAACACCTTAGCCAAAGCTGATCTGTAAAGTGTTGTGGTAATAAACTAATAATTGGTTATGATATTATTAGTTACTTTTACTTGCAGTCCAAATGCTTCAGAGATCTGTGCTACACTTTTCCCCACTATTAAACTACCAGATGTCTTGAACTAATTCCCAAGATAAAACTAACTCAGGCATCTGATTTACTTTGTCAAGAGGAGTTGGCGAATACCATTGCTGAGTTGGAAGAAAGCAACTTCAAATTGGCAGCTCTTAAAACACAGAGAGACAAAATACAAGGAACTCCAATCCTTTTTCCTACATTGGGAAACACAAATGTAACTGAAGATAAGGTCAGCGATAAGCAAAGAGAATTGCAAGATCTTGAAGCCACTCGCAAGGAGTTAACGGTAAATAGCAAGCTCAATTTATAGAGCAACATTATTATCTATGATGTATTTGAACTTGAATTTAGCCTGTCTTGTTATTTATTAGGAATTGGCTTCAAACCGTTTGGCAGAAATTAGAAGATTGCATGAAGAAAAAATCGAACTTTTGAACAAGCTAACAAATTGTCAGGTTTGTGAACCAAACGTGTTTGATCAGGCACTGAATGTACTGTTGCTGTATAGCTTTGGATACTGTGGTGATAAATATTTTAATATCTTTTTTGTTTCTACAGAATAACTTGACAGACTTCAAGAATATTCATTCTTCCAAAGCTTTTCAACTTGTTAATGATCGACTTCAGAAGTCAAAAACAGAATTGGAACACTACCAAACATTATTTGAGAAATTGCAGGTAGTTGCTGCCCAGTGAATTTGTATGCATTGTATTTTGTATAGATAAAATATCCTACTAAAGCATTTGATCTTTTGTTGAACTTTTACTTGCCATGATTCAGGTTGATAAGGACAAGTTTATCTGGCGAGAAAGGAAACTTACCTTAAAAGCGGATCTGGCTGAAATTCCCCAGAGGGTTTCTGCATACTGTGATTCTAGGATTGCTGACCTTGAGAAGGATATGCAGAAACTATCTAATGGAAAGAATATGCTGGCCCTGAAACTTGAGGAGGCTTCAAGAGAACCTGGTGTGACGATTACTATTTCACTTCACCAGAATTTCTTTCCATGTGGCCTTGTTAAAGGTTAAAACAGGACATAAGGACTTATTTGCAATTGATAGGTCAGAAGCAAGTTATTGCAAAATTTAGAGCTCTGTCGTCATCACTACCAACGGAAATGTGTGCAATGCAAAGTGAAGTAGCCAAAAACAAGGATACTTCTTTGGAGTTGCATTTGTTGCAAGCTGAAGTTCATTCACTCTCTAGTATTCTGACCAGAAAGGTAAATTTCTTGTTATTGACTTCAGCCTTGCACACTTAGTTATCAAGCGCATGGCATTGATCCTTTAATGTGTCAGGGTGCTATGTTTTGTTTTATAGGAACATAAAATTGAAGAAGTATCTTGTAGGTCTGCCAGTGCTGGATCCGATATAAGGCAACTTCATTCTGTGGTAGGATTTGCTGAGTGAAACAGTCTATTATTGTGTATTGCTTTTTCAGAAAAAGGATATGTGGTTTATCGCCTGCATAATTTGTTCGTGCCATCCTGTTCTTTGACATGTTAAAATCAAACACGTAGGTTCGTGATCTAAGGGAAACTACTGAGGAGCTTAAAATATTTGTGGAAATGTATAAGTGCGAGTCCACTGATTCCAGGTAGCTCATTTTATTTCAAAATCTTTAGGCAACTATTGTTATTGCTGCCTTCACTTGTTTATAGCATATGACCTCTTTTAATTCATTGCACATATTCATTGGCCTATAGCTATCATGAGCCATCACCATTGTTTTTTCCCCCACTTGGGCGATTCTCTGATGATGCACAAACTTATTGAGCATTTGCTCATTGTCTTCTGGCAATTTCATTTATTTATTTTTTTTGTGCAAAGGAACTTCTGCTATATTTATAATTTATATATGTGCCGTTACTTATTTGTGGCAGAGAGGTGTTGGAATCCAGAGAGAAGGAATTCTATGAATGGGCTCATGTCCATGTCCTCAAATCTTTGCTTGATGAAAGTAAACTGGAGCAACGTGTTAAGGCTGGCAACGAAGCTGAAGCTATGTCTCAGCAGAGACTAGCAAGTGCAGAAGCTGAAATTGCTGAGTTAGGGCATGAGCTAGAGACTTGTAGAAGGTGTGTGTTCACGTATCTAATTGCTGTTTCTGCTGATTGGTTGGAAAAAGTTTGGATCCGGTGATTCGGTCCCACAGCACACCCCTAAGAATGAGAGCAGGATTTTTATTATCCCCATGATGACTTGAACCTGGGTGGTAGGCTTCACAACCGAAGCAGCTTACCGCCTGGCCCGAGGACTGTTCTTGGGAAAGAAAATTCATTCCTACACTTTATATGCCACATTTTCTTTTATATGTTTATAAAAGGAAAGTGATATAACTTCTGAACTTCCATTGTTCAGGGATCTAATTAGCCTATCTGATATGCTCAAGTCTAAACAGGAAGAATGTGATGCTTACATGTTGGAGATTGAGGTGTGGACCATCTTTTGTATACATTCAAGTATGGTTATAATAAATACTGTAATTTAAAGTCTGAAATGTTTATTTACTACACCAGAGTATTGGCCAAGCATACGAAGACATACAGGCGCAGAATCAACAATTTCTAGAACAGATCATTGAAAGAGATGATCATAATACCAAGGTAATGTTTCAATGAATTTATTTAAGCTATTATCCCGTATTCTTTTGAGGATTACTGTGGGAATACAGTGATTCTGTCCCTCAGCTGTAACATGCCCTCAAGAGTAAGACCTGGATTTTTATTGTTCCCATGGGAATCTGTATCTGGGTGGTGGGCGTCACAACCAAACACCTTGCCACCTGCCCTAGGGGCAGTTCTTAGTGTTATCTCATATTGTTGTGCCTCTCTTGGGCATTACTATTTATGGCTGTAACAAGCTGTTCACCTGAAATGCATAATGCTGTTTCCATTTTCTACTGTGATAAGTCTGTTGGCACAGATTGCTGTCCTGTGTTGGTACATTTTGAGGGGTTAGAAATGGTTAAAATTGGTCAAAATTTAATTGTTGCTGGCATAAGGGGATTCTGAAACCCACCACTAAACCGTACCAGCCTGGTTTGTGGCAGATCCTGGCCTGATTCACCCGTCTCCCAATGTATTATCCTTGCTTCTTGCCCAACAGATGTATGTATTGCTTGTAGACTACATTGCAAACATCAAAATTTGAAAAACTAAACAAATGAAATTGGGCAAAGAAACTAAATCAGTTAGGAGGCAATGAACCCCAGCAGTTTTCAAAACTAATGAAGTGACTCAATTTACTTGCTTGTTAGTTTGCACTTAGGTGTTGTTTGTTTTGGATTTGCGTTGCGTTACGTTGCGTTTTGCCGCGCAGCCGAGCGTTCAAACTACGCGGACGCAGGACGGCGGGAACGCAACGCAACGCAACCGACCGCGTAAATAAACAAGCTTTTAGTTTAGGTAGCAAAAGTTCAAACAGGCTACAGTTCCATATTCCAGCAACAGATACAACCAGGTACTTAAAATCCTAATTGGATTCTAGATTTGTTATTCCTGGTTATTTTGGAGATTCTGGGTTCTATTTCAAAGGATTTTGGAAATTGTTTCTGTCTATGAAGCAACATCTTAGTTTGTGAATCGCCAATGCAGCTTTTCATGGAAGGTGTGAGAGCAAAACAGACACAAGATGCTTTGCATTTGGAAGTGCGTACCTTGCAAAAAAAAAATCAGCTGGCAAACATTTTGATGGATCTGTACAACCAGAAAATTGTTGGCTTAGAGGACCAGGTTGGTGGAACATAGATGCCTGTAACATCGCTGCATTACTGTTCTTGCAGGGTTGCTCAATACTTGTTCTTATTGTTCTCCCAGCTAAAGGTTTGGGCAGAGAGGGCTGGGAGACTTGCAGAGGATGGATGGCAGCAATCTCTTTTGTTGGAAAATTCTCAAAGAAAGCTAGAGGATATGCTTGGAGATGCTCAGAAGCTCCGGCAGTCAATGGACAGGGTACAGGCGAATGTTGGAAGCCATCGACAAGATGTTGCTGGGCTGCTCATAGAACTAGAGAAGGACAGGTGGTCTTAGAAACATTTGCTTCTCTAAAAGAAGCTAGATCCCTTTGTATTTGGTCTAACCAGATCTGTGATGCTCCAGGTTTAGTAAGAAGAGATTGGAGGATGATTTGGAAGTTATGTCAAGGAAAGCTAATTCTCTCAGAGCTAAGATAGATGAATCAGCTGTCCTGGAAAAGCTTCGTCATGAGGTCAGGGAGTACAGGGGAATATTGAAGTGTGGTGTCTGTCATGATAGGCAGAAAGAGGTAATAGTCTTAATTTTATTCCCTGACTGTTTCTGGAATTTAATGTTGGATCTGAGGACATATTTCTTTTAGATGTAATGAACTAATGACATCTTTTCTGAATGTAGGTTGTCATTACCAAGTGCTACCATCTCTTCTGTAATCAGTGCATACAGAAGTCACTTGGAAACCGTCAGAGGAGGTGTCCTCACTGTGGATTAAGCTTTGGTGTTAATGATGTGAAACCTATCTATATATGAAGCTGAAGTTTCAAGCTGGTCTCACAGGCATCTAGGGCAAGCTGCTCGCTAGATGTGTAGCTTAGCTACTTCGTGTGTACAACCCAACAATCCAACATATAAGAATAGTGGTAGCGTAATTTGGTAGACGGCATGGAACTGCAGGTATCTCTGATTGGCAAAGATAATGCTAGTTTTGCTTCCTGCTCTCTTGTAAAGTCTGGCATTTTCCTGTGGAAACAGCTAGGTTAGTCTGACCCTGTTATATCCATTCGGTTCTTTGGGGTTGCAAAAATCCAATAAACGGGGATTGGTGCTTCCCGCCATACCAGAGATTGTAAAATATATAGCTTCTAGCTTCATTGATGTAGGCGACAATAGGAATGTTGTAGGTTTTGGCAGTTTTTCCAACTTGTACATTTTGGGAATTGACAATAGTGAAATTTCAGATGGATGCAATTTTTCAAGGATAGATATGATCGAAGCTTTATGTAGTTTGTTGTCTTGTAACTCTGATTGGTAAGCCATGTATTTAAGCTGAATTTTGTAATTGCAGCTTTGGCTCACTTAGAAACTGCTGAAACCAAAACAGAAACCATAGCTTTTCAAGACCATTTTTTGGATTTGCACATTGAATCTTGATACAAAAAAAAAGTTGGAAGCTGTCCCTCCAGTAACTGTGCCTCTCCTTGCACTAAATTACGAACGAAAGCAACTGCCATATGGTTATCTGCATCTTCTGGTCTTGTTAGTTTATAAGCGCCATTGGGAAAATCTGGGTTGCATCATTGTAAATTTGCATGGTTTTGCTATATCTACTGCTCATGTACCATTAATTATTTGTGTAAAGTATAAACATCTTGTACATGCCCTTGTATGTTACGGTTCCTACGTGCAGTCCCGTCCTGAAAGTCGCTGCACTTTGGATGGCATCATTAGCGCTTTTGACACTTGGAGGTCTCCACTTCTGGAAACGGCGAAACATAGCTTAGATCGAGCTACAGGTGTCCCTTGCGGCCCTGCGCGAAACCTTTTTGGGGTCATTCATCGCGAGAAGTAGATGGACAAGCATGTGCTTTGTCAAGTAAAGCGCAATCTAGCCAAGATAGCTGGTCACTCCACTTGTACCTCCGTGCATGGAAAGCTCAGTGCCTCAGTGGTTCTCGTGCCACATCCATCCAGCCATCCAGGGGTCTCGGTACCCGACGGGGCAGCACGCCAGCAACAGGTAAAGAGCATTGATATTCCTCCGGCTCGATCGGTGCACCGATCACGTACGTGCACGATAATTGATTATTTGCCCCGAATTTGATGTGCTATTGATTATTTGCCCAAAGTTGATGTGTCCTCGATTATTTACCTTGATATGTATCTATGACATGTGGGCCATCAGGGCAAATAATCAAACAGCAGGACAAATAATCATCGGCACGTCAACTTCGGGGCAAATAATCAATTACACCGTAGACTTCGCGTAGTGCATAACTCACTTTTAGGCTTTCAGCTCTCCAACCTCTCTTACCTTCTGCCCGGTGGTGTAACGCCTCTTCCAAATACTCTCTTTGCAACTCCCTCCGTTCCAAATTGTAGTTCACCGTTGACTTTTGAATATTCTATTTGACTATTCGTTTTATTTAAAAAATATATGTAAATATTATTTATTTTATTATGATTTGTTTATCATTAAACATACTTTAAGCATGACTTATATTTTTACATGTTTACACTTTCGAATAAGACAAATGGCCAAAAGACGTCTCTAAAAATCAACAGTGAACTACAATTTGGAACGGAGGGAGTAGTTCACAACTCCACAACTTTAAAACACTGATATGGTCCAAAACATAACATTTTCTGGTTTGTCCTTGAAACGAAGTGGGTACAAAAACTTTAAAAGATCTCTGTGGCTACTCTCAAGAGCATGCATTTGGTCGAATCGCAGACGGTTTTCGTATTGTTTTCCTGGTAAAAGGTTCGTTGCTTGCAAATAATTTTTTTACAATATTTTATTCTATTTCATATGTTTTTTCATAAATTTTTAAGAAAATATGTTTTTTTAATGTTTAGATAGATCCAGCGATACGGTTGGCGTGGTCATTGTTTCGTGGGCTGGTTGCGCCCCACGCAGCAGCGACGACTCATCACTGTCGGGCGTAAGTTTGGTTGTCATTCACCTGTGTGTCAATCTCTCACAAAAGGTAAGTTTGGTTGTCATTCACCTGTGTGTCAATCTCTCACAAAAGATATGCTATCAAGTACATATGTCAAGCAACTGATCTATTGTGAGGTGATCTCGCAACAACAGTATTGTCACAATACCAAGTGCCTTTGTAAATATTTTTCTTTTCACTTAATGAAATGGTAGAGTGTCGGCCCTCATTGCTATAAAATTATCCAGAACCAACCACAAAAGCATAACATTTTTCTGGCTAATTCTTAAGGGCGTCATCAACGATGCCTAATTTAGACCAGTCTAACGCTCTAACAAATTAAATATAAGATAGAAAAATGTAGATAAATAATAAAAAAGAGATATGGATAGTGGATGAATAGTATTTGAACTTATCTAAATTAGATCGTATTGGAGATGGGCTAAGACAACGGATATAAAAACCCTAAAATTTGATATCCTCACGCCATGACATATGTGTTGTCCATCTTAAAAATGAGCAAGCTAAGCTCTAGGTAAATTATACGTGCCTAACTGAGGGAATTGAAAATGATACTTTTTATAATTCATATTTGTTCAAATGACACTCGCAACCATTTTCAATGACTTAGATGTTTCCACATATCATACTCATATAAAAATTGACACATAAAGTCAGCTTAGCTAGGTTCCGCACCTCGCTACCTTTCCCACCATTCCTACCATGGCCGGCAAGGCCAATGCCCGGTCCTTCTCGCGGGGCACCCGCCGTAATCCGAGAAGGCCGCGCTGCCATCGGAGGTTTCCCTCGCTGCGCGCGCCTTGTCGCCGCCAACGGAACGTACGCGCCCCATCGTCCCAACAAACGCTCCCCATCTATCATACCATGCGCGATGCCGGCAAAAGCACATGCGGCGGCATATGGCCGGCTGCTCGACCCGTGCCGACCTTGGTTGGAACGCGCGATTCCTCTGCCCGCGCGCAGCCGGCGTGCGTGTGGCCGCGTGGCTGCGTGAGGAGCAGGATGCGTCCGCGTGTTGCTGCTCCGTTCGTTGGCGCCGCGTCCGTGCGTGCTTGCGCTGCGCTGCGCCTGGTCGATCGGTCGCGCACAGGAAATTGCATTGCACGGCCAACATTCACTTCTGAGCTCTGACGCGGACAGCTAAGCCCCTTGGGTATCACGGCAACAGTAGTGCTTCTAGGATGTAGCGTGCCACATGTTTCAGCACGATCGGATTCCAGTGTCCTGGATCCCTTCGCCTTTTGATTTGGGAGCTAATGACAAGTCAAGTGGGGCCTTTTTTGGGTTAATGTCTAATAAAGCAGGGGACGAGTAGTACTGTACTGTTGTGCTACCGTGTATTATTAGGTCCCCATTTGCGCACATAAGCGAAGTGTAGGAAGGGAAAGTGAATGATTTTGAGGGAAACACACCCTACGGGGAAAATTCCTGCAACGTTTCTTGCGGAACGTCGCGTGCTTGTCTCATGTTTTTTTTTTCTTCCTTTTACCGTTGATTCTTGCGTTTTCATGTCTGCCATTCGAACGTCACGTTTCAACTCCGTAAACACCCTATTGTTCTCTCTTGAGTTATGCACCCTATTGTTTTCTTCTCGAGTAAACTACGCCCTGCATGCCATTAGGCATTAACCGCGAAAATTTCTCTGGGGATTTCTGGAACGTTGAAACATCTGTTCCATCGATTGGACCCTGAGAATCTCCTCAGATGAGATGCACGCTACAGTCGTTACTGCTTGCAACCATCCTTAAACAGTTCAATCACCATCTGCACAGAACGACCATGCACCACTGTACAGCTGCGCGCGTAGCACATGCATGTGCAATGTTTTTTCTTGAGAAAATTGGTGCGATTCCTCCTCTTTTCTCAGATCACACGACCCAAACCAACGAGCTTAGCACTTGAGCAGCTGCCTCTCTCCTTCGTTACCAGCCATGGAATTTGCCTGGGACACTATTACTACACTGCTGCCACCTACATACTTATTAGCGCGCGCTGTTCATGCGTGCGACTCCAGCTTAAAAAGGCCGCGATTCGCCGTACGCACGCACGCAAAAAATGTGCTGCGGCTCGTTCGTACTTCGTACAGCCAAGTGGCGTCGTTTGCGGTTTGGGACGTGGGGCTCGCGGACTGCAGGATCGCAGCAGGCGCGCACACGTGGGAGCCAGAATCCGATCCATGGACCATGGTCCAGGCCCCTCCGGAACCAAGGGATGAGGGCCAGATATGGCTCATGTCTCAGGCACTACGGACAACGTCGCAATCGTATATACTCCTTGATTTAAAAGAGTGCAGATTTTTCTCACAGTACAAGGGTTTCTTCGTAGGGAGGGCTGGAAGATTGTCCACCTCCTGGCTCCCTCGCTTGCCTCTCTCTGTGCTACCAATAAAAAAAAAATTAAAAAAAAATGGAAGGCGCTGGCTTAAAATCTGTTTAGAACCGACCCGCACATGTATAATATGTCTCTTGCCTTTTTGTCTTCATTTTATGTAGAAAGCTTGGGGACCTCCTCTCGACACATGCACACACCTGCAGAAAGAGCTGATACTCCGATATCATTTGAAACATCTCGTTTCAAAATTCGCTTAAAGCAAGCCACCTTATAAGGGGCATGCGAAACATATGTGATGCGCATCTATTGGGTTTTCGGCATCATGTTACCTAAAAAGGTTAATCTAAAAGTGCTATGCTTTGAGTTAGCATAATGTATAAGTTAATTAGTGCATGAAATGTCAACTCGGAAGGTGGTAGTAAAGAGAAGAGTGTTGTAAAATCCCTTGTGTTTAATAAATTATTGTGCAAAAGGTCCATCCCTCTTCATTCTAACCTCTCATGGTTCAAGGCGAGCTAGAACCAGGTCCCTCCTATGTTGGCTTGACCATCGACCGAGGAGACATGGTGAGATGGTTCAAAAATGCAGTTAGTGCTCAAGGCAGGTCGAGGCACTATGGGGTGGTCCAAGGAAAAGTTGAGGTGCAACACGGAAAGTGGTAGCGAGGCACGATGAGGCAGGTCAAAGTGCGCGGGGCAGCCTGCGACGAGGCTAAGGTGCGCCGTGACAAATGAAGGTGAAAGTGGTGAGATGACATGAGAAGAGGCAAAGTTTAAGTTTGGCGCGACGAGGCAAGGTCGAAGCAGGGTGCATTAACCCAACACAAGATGAGGTTTAGGTATGGCACGATAAGGCATAGCCAATGGTATGGCAGTTTGAGATTTGATCGTCGTTCTTAGCTAGGAGGAACTAGGGAGAGAAGAAAATATGACTCATTCGAGAACTTTTAAAAGATGATTTAAAAAAACATGAAGAAGGATTAGGTGTTTGTTTTTGTTAAATATGACGAGAGAGGAATGTCGGTTGCATGGATCGCATGAATGTTTATCTTTTAGAAAAGTGTACATATCTGAAATATTTATGGTAGGTATGTGAAAGTAACATGAATACAAAAATAATTTGTGTGAAATCATAATTCTAGTGGTTTTAATAAATGAATTGAAGTAGTGATTTATGGTCAAAACTACAGATAGATATCCGAAACGATAGGGAATATTGATGAATGAAATTAGCAGATTCTACTATACACATGGTGTGGGAGACCATCTTATGGCAATTCGATACTGAAAGAAATGAACATTTTCTACTATACATATGACGTGGGAGACCATGTTATATAAATTCGATCTAAAAGGACACAAGCATCTCACAAAAAAATTTGAAAAGTGCGAAGGCATTCCTAAAATTACTAGTTTGGTTCTGAACTATACGCTTTATACCAAAATGGTCTGTAAACTCAAATGTGGGTTAACTTGATCCTTGAATGAGCAAAACCAAACCATAATGATCCCTTGATCGGTAGTTAGGTGTTGATTTCATTGACATGGCTACACAGTCAGGTATTGGTGACGTGGCATTACGTGTGAATCCTATTACCTATTTCTCTTTATCACCCTCACAACCTCTCTCTGTCTCTCAGACTCATTGACAGCACAGAGGCGTGATCCAAAGCGGCATGAAGTGCCTCTAATCAACCATAGCTCCCTCCTCATCCTATGTCCGTTGCCACCCTTTGTCTAAGGCCGTACGAGGTGCCTGTCAAATCCCCTCCTCCCTCCCACTACCGCAGAGCTTCTTGAATAAATCCAGACACACCATCGCCACCACTATCATATCCACTCTCTCCTCGACCACCTTGCTTCACCTTGCCACCCTCCACCTCTGTACCATGTTTCACTCACCGCCACTGCTTTGTATGTTGATATCACCATGGTTTATTGTGTCCCTTCTAGCTAACTTGGTCCACCCTATATCCTTACGGCTCCTCTTGCCCATAACTCCATGAGCCCAGCTACCCTTCATCATCGTCACCCTATGGCACACTTGGATACAAGGCGGCAGAAGGCGCATGCCAGGCATGTTGTGGTGGTGGAAAAATGGAACCAATTAGTGATGGTTGGAGAAGATGTGGCTGAGACACTGTTGGAGACAATGGCGGTGTCCTTGAGGCGATGAGCTTGCAGGCGCTGATGCTAGGCGACATGGTTGGAGTAACCATATATATAGGGGGATAGAGAGGGAGGAAGAGGCTGTTAGCCAACCGTACACACCGGTGATGGGCAACACCGTGGAGCTAGACCGTGTTGGAGCCTGCGTCGGTGCGCCCGTGATCCAAGTTGTGTTGCTTCAGGTAAATATAGGGGGAGAAAGAGGAGAGAAGAGAGAGGATGAGAGTAAGAGAGAGATTGAGAGGGAGAAATTGAGTGAGGAAGGAGAGAGCTATTGTGGTTGCCACATTGATGCCATGCCTGTGAAAATGGCCACATGGATGCCATGCCTAAAAACAACTTACAAAAACTACTGTGATCAATCAAATAACTATTTTGATATGCTTTTACTGGTTTAAGGTCGAAATAATTAAGTATTTGATATCTATTTGATATGATGAGCATATTTTATAGATCAAATAGATACCTTTTTCTATGACTTATTGGTTACGAGTCTAGGACGAGGCAGCCAGCTTACCCCCTACACGAATGCGAAAATTGGGGTAATTTACGCAATAGCTAGCTTTGTGCACCATTTTTCTGACAAACCGTGACTGTGAGGCTTGCAAGTTTCCACGCTGTAAATTTAGCAATTTGTTCCTATTCTGCGTGGTGTTTCCCTGAAATGACGGCTCGCCCTTGTTTTCCTTGCCCTGAACCAATTAACCTAGTGGAGTCCTCTTCCTTTTCCGTCGAAACTAGTGATCCGCGTTATACTGCGTACGCTGTTGGCGCCCATGCTTCTCCCGCTGTTTACTGCTGATTAATTATTAGCACCTTCGTTCTGTGCGTGGATTGTCTGCCTCCAACGAAAGGGGGAAAAAGGGGAAGAAGATTGACAGAGAGAAAGATCAAAAGGTTGGTAGTCTAGCGAGTAAACATTGAATTCCCCCCAGCTTTAGCTGTCTGTAATCATGCCTACCTGGACTCTTAACACGAAACCCTGCAAGTGTTGAAACGTGACTGGATCCAACCCTCCCATCGTCCGTGCACTGATGTCCCCTCCGTCGTCTTTTTCCCAGCATCTCTCTCTCTCTCTCAACCTTTGCTCTTTGCTCTGCTGTCTGCCTGAAGAACCTGCAGCCGCAGCCATTGGCCGCACAGCCTCATGGGAGTCTAATCCCTGAGCGCCTTTAATCCACGTCGCGCTGTCCATCGCCCTGACTCTGGCTCCCTGTAGTCGCCACTATCACCCATCAAGTCCTCCCTCTTCATGCGACGGGTGAAGCGTTCCTGTCCGGCCGTCGTCTCTCCGCGGTACATGCAGCACGTGCTCCCAAAGTCCAAGCCATGCTTCTCATGGGTATCATGATCGGTGGTGATATTAACCAGTGGCGGCCTGTTATGTAAAATACCGACTTAAATTCTAAGCAAAGATTTGACTTGGCATAAGAAAACTTTTCTAATAAAGTGAAACTAATAAGGTAATATCTATAACCCTAATTACAGCGGGGCCGTGTGCTACAGTACCCGCGGATACTGTTCTGTTCATGAGCCTAGGCCTTGTTGGGCCTGCCCATATCACGGCCTGCAGAGGTAGGCAGATTGGTGCATAGTGGCGGGAGCCGCCACACTGCACCCACTCCCCTCTCTAGTAGCATCTCTCGGGATTGCTGTGTCATGGGCTTCTCAAAGAAAGACAACTCAGTAATCCATAGCCTATTTAGGTGATTGGGGTGCTAAATTGAAAAGGAGAAATTTCTGTTACACATAAATAAATGTAAACCGTCCACATAATCGAAAGAAAAAAGAAAGATATACACCTTTGATTCACTTGATTGTTGTGAACTCAGGTTATAAAATATATAAATAAGAGTCAATATCAGATAAAAAAATTGTATTTGCTACAACAAAACAATATAAAAGTTCAGCATAAAAATAATAGAAATAATGACTTATGTTAGATTAAAAGAAAGATCCGCTACAACGAAAAGAAAACTGTATATATTTGAAATAGATAATAATACAAATAAGATTTCATGCCAAATTAATGGATAAAGACAAATATAGCCACGCAAACGGCACGACACCATGATCGTTATACTATGTACAATGTTGGCATGTTTTTTTTTGAAGATTTTGAATATATGGTCAGATCTGAACTATACTACTGGTAGTATACTTATCAGTGTGTAGAGTGACAACAATTCTTATGTCGATTTGGTCTACCCGTACGGATATGTTTTTTTTTTCACAAAAGAAGATATTAATTGCTGTTTTACATAGATCATTTTCAGGGCAACATATTGGCTTCAACATTGGTCGTTACTTGAACCGGAGAATGACGGGGAGGCCTTCCAGCAAGTGTGTCAAGTCTTTCAAAGTATGGTGTGAGTGTGTTGTGGTGTGCGTACTTTTGTGTGTGCGTTTAGTTGTACCCCTCAAAAAAAAAAAAAGTCTTTCAAAGTATGGGTAATGTTATCGTACTAATGTGGATGGCGTCAAAATTTTACTGTTGGTTTAATGTGATGTTTCTTTTATCTCTTTATACAGCACCTTTTTTTTTTTGTCTCGGTGTTGTAATAACTAAATGTTGATGGTGTGCGAATTACATACATCTTTGGATATAAAGGATGGATTTCATCTTTCACATAAAAAACGATCCATATTCTAGGTAAAATTAAACACCGGGCACGTTCATTGATGATCGATCCGCATGCAGATGAAATCTAAAGGACGACCGGTATCTTGCCTCGATGGCGATGGCCTAGCTAACTCTCTCTTTTAATTGCTTGATGATATTCGTCAAAACACATATTGCTAACGTACGTATCACCGTACGTAACAATCCAGGGTACGTAGTTTATATATCGCTTGTATGCTACATTGCTACGGCCTACGGCGCCGGAGTCGTCGTCGTCACCGTTGTCTCCATGGCTATGTGCTATCGATCTTTCGTTTTCCATTCGTAGCTATAGGCGTGGCAGCTGGCGCCTTCGGATTGCGTGCATGCGACCCATTCATGCATTTGCAGCACACGCTGGACGCTGCATGCATGGCGCCGTGACGAAGTGGAGACGTTGAGCTGCTCGACTGCGACCTGCCGCTGCGGACGCATGCCCCTGGAGCCTAATAGATATTTTTACGTGCCGTCCAACACCTGTCCCGCTATAGCTGTTAATCTCATTTGTTTTCTTGCATGCATGGCGAGTTGGTCGATTAGTGGATGTGTGCCCAGCCTTGTTGGTTAAAGGGAATCTGGAGTACTTATGTGTATGACGGCCGGCTTGCAGATTAAAACCTTAATTTGTCCGTTCATCTAATGCCAATGGTTTATCATTATTCGAATATGTATATGTGCACTGAGTGACCGGGAGCAGATATATACAATGCTACTGTCTATATATAATACACATACATGATGATGTGGATTGGAAAAAAAAATTACATATACCGAATTGGACTTTATATAGTTTTTTGATCAACTTTAGCATGGAATTCAAGCTAGCTAGCTGTCTGCAGAGGCTAGAGGGGAGCTAGTTATAAAGAAAATGATTGCATATTAATTTATAGCATTGTATGAGTTTATTTTATAGTATTTGTGATATATCAATTTGTTATAGACAACTGCTGTTTGTAGCATAGTACTACTGCATAGAAGCTGTAATAGAAGTGCCATGTAGCTATTCATATATGTATGATCGATCAGCACTTGGGAACAAATTTAAAGAATTGTACGTTATACGATCAAGGTAACGAACCTAATACTCATCTGGATAACAGGGTAAGTTCTGCCCAACGCTGCAACGCATTGTATATGTATCAGGTGCAAACCTAACCCGACGCATCCGTTGTTGATTCCATCTTTATGACTTGATTTGTGCCGAGAATCTTACACCGGGTCAGACTTAATTCGATCACTAAACAAAGCCCCAGCTGTGTACGTACTTGAATACATACATGATCGATCGCGGCCGGTAATTATAGACACTAGATTTTGATGAATGAGTATATACAGTGTTTCGTGCGTTTGTGTGGTTAGATTTGTTGCAATCCTTTAATTTAATATGTATTTTTAATTCTTTTATTTTCTATTCGAAACGTATACATTTCTATTTTTTATTGTATTGAATATGAGCTCTTTCTTTTAATTGAATATCTGCTCTTATTTCTATCGGCCCTGCTATTTCGCAGGCGCCTGCGCGCCGGCCAAATGCGCAGGCACCGCGGTTGGCCATTGGATCGTGGTGCGCGCGCAGATCGGCCGTTGGATTGTGGGTGCGTCCGGATTAATCCAACAGGTAGCACTTAATTAGTGAAAATTTCATTAAATTTCTAATTTTTTTCCATATTTTCATTTACTGGAAAAAAATGTTTTGCGATAGTGGAATTTTTTGCACGAGGTCTGATCTATTATAGATTTATTTTGTTTTCCAACGCTGCAACGCGTTGTATATATATCAGGTGCAAACCTAACCCGACGCACCGGTTGTTGATTCCATCTTTATGACTTGACTTGTGCCGAGAATCTTACACCAGGTCAGACTTAATTCGATCACTAAACAAAGCCCAGCTGTGTACGTACTTGAATACATACGTGATCGATCGCGACCGGTAATTATAGACACTAGACTTTGATGGATGAGTACGGTGTTTCGTGCATTTGTGTGGTTAGATTTGTTGAAATCCTTTAATTTAACATGTATTTTTAATTCTTTTATTTTCTATTCGAAACGTATACATTTCTATTTTTTATTGTATTGAATATGAGCTCTTTCTTTTAATTGAATATCTGCTCTTATTTCTATCGGCCCTGCTATTTCGCAGGCGCCTGCGCGCCGGCCAAATGCGCAGGCACCGCGGTTGGCCATTGGATCGTGGTGCGCGCGCAGATCGGCCGTTGGATTGTGGGTGCGTCCGGATTAATCCAACAGGTAGCACTTAATTAGTGAAAATTTCATTAAATTTCTAATTTTTTTCCATATTTTCATTTACTGGAAAAAAATGTTTTGCGATAGTGGAATTTTTTGCACGAGGTCTGATCTATTATAGATTTATTTTGTTTTCTGTTTATTATATATTTCTTTTGTTTTCTGTTTATTATAAATTTTATTTTGTTTTCTATTTTTCACGTCGAGATTTTTTTTGCTCGTATAATTTGCGAAATTGTGCAGGCGCAAAAAATTCCACTAAATTTCTACTGTTTTTCCACGTTTCCATTTATTGGAAAAAATGTTTTGCGATAGTGAAATTTTTTTGTGCGAGGTCTGCACGCATGTACGCGGCATGTGCCTGCACAAATGATGAAATTGCATGCGCCTGCCAAATAGTGCCTCCCTATTTCTATTATTTTTTCTAAACTTTTTTTTGTAGTTGATATGAATTCTATCTTTTAATCTAATCTGTTATAATTTGGACCCATAACATCAACGGTGTAGATCAATCTTTTATTTTTAATTAATATAGGAATTTTCAGGATTTTAGAATTAATATGGTGGCTCTGTTGGATTCTGTTTTAATTATATAACGAGCAAGGTGTCGCTATGCAATTGCACGATTAGATATCGTATATGATATGGACTTCTTTTCTAATTTCGTAACTGAGGACCCCTTTTCTAATCTCGTATTTGATGTGTACTTCTTTTATTTGCTTCTATTTTATTATGACAGTGAATGTGGAGTTGTCAATTATTATTTTAATCTAAATCGTTATAATTCAAGCTCAAAATAATTGATGTTGTAGATCTTTCTTTTTCTCTCCAATTAATGTGGAATTTTCTAGTATTTTTGGATTAATATGGTGACTTTGTTGGATCTTGTTTTAATTATATAATAACGAGCATGGTGCGTACATGTTTGTGTGGTTAGATTCGTCTCAATCCTTTAGTTTGATATGACCTCTTATTCCTATTATTTCTATACAGTTTTTATTTCTTTATCGTAGCTGATATGGGCTCTTTTTTTTAAAATCTGACACAGACTAATTTCTTTTATTCTTATTATGAAAGTCTAATTCTTTCTTGTAGTGCGTATGAAATCTTTCTTTCAAACTAATCAGTTATAATCTGGATCCACAACAATCACAATATAGATATTTTTGCTTTTTGATTAATAGGAAAATTTCTAAAACTTTAGGATTAATGTGGTGACTCCGTTGGATTCAGTTTTAATTATATATTTTTTATGCAAGCGGACATGAGCTCTTTATTTTAATCTAGCATGGACTCTAATTTTTTTTTACCAATTATTACAATTTTTTGTTGTTCATATGAAAACATTATTTTAATTTAATCCCTCATAATCCGGGGCCACAACAATCAACGCCGTATATATTTCTTTTTCTTTTCAATTATTGTGGGAATTTCTAAGTTTTTTGGATTAATGTGATGCCTCCGTGGGACTTTGTTTCAATTATAGGACAAACTCTATTTTACACCCTAAATTATTACGCTTTGTCTACGTAACCCGCTAAACTATGAAAACAGGTATTCTACTCTACGAAACCAGATAATGCGTAAATAACCCCCTAAAGGTAGTTTTGAGGGTGGTTTTTTTCCATGTGGTAGATGAGGCGGGAGTCTAGTCAATGAAACAAAATAAAATTATAAAATCACGCATGGGCCCGCTGTCATCCTATATCCTACTTCCTTCTCTCTATTCCCGGTCTTGCCCTTCTCACTCCACTGCCTCCTCTATCACACCGAGGAGGCTGCTTGTGGACACTCTTGACCTTCATGGACATGGTGGTGCTCCACATGAACAACGCGTGGCGAGGGGCAGGGCACCGATGCAAGGGTGCGTCACGCTCGGGGACATGAGGGCGGTGGTCCTAGTGTGGGTTAAGGTCACAAGCAACGTAGGATGTGGTGTCGGCGTCTTAGGGGTCGAGGGGCCGCCGGCGGGGGTGCGGGCACCAGGTGTGGGGGAGTCGAAGCATGACCGGGTGGCGTCACCAAGGTAGGGTTGCGCTGCCACCGCAGGGTGCAGGGCCGCGTCACCAGCGTCACCAAATCTGTGATGGAAGGTGCTGCCGAGGACGGCGACGATGGAGGATGACATGGACGATGGGGGCAGTTTGAGCATTGCTCGTCCCTCACTTGATGTGTCGCACAATGTTGCTCTTACCTCAATTGATTTGTTGTTGTCGAGCACTACCCCTCCCAGTCTCTTGCCGTTGTCGTGCGCCACCCCCTCCAATCTCCTACCGCCATTGTGCGCTACCCCTCTTGTAATCGATTGGACGCCGTGAAGGGCCACCCCTTCCCAATCTTTTTGCATCCAGCGAGGAGAGGAGGGAGGTCATTGGTGTAGGCAGGGGAAGAGAGAAAAGGGCAGAGAAGGTAGGGAACAATTATATAACGAGAAGGGTGACCTCTGCATTTGTTGGAATCAGGCTTGTAGTGGCGTTAGAGCGCTAGTGAAGCATCGAGATGTAGCCTAGAAGGGGGTGAATAGGATTTACAAATTTTCAACAAGAATTAAGCATAGTGGAAAAACAATATCGGATATTCCGATGTTATATCGGATAGTCCTATATGGATCAAACTATCTGATATGGAATCGGACTATCCGATATTGCTGAAATTTGGATTTGAAACCCTTTAGCAAAATCAAGGATATCACCTGCACCAAATAATGTTAGAGAGCAATAAACAGGAGAAATAGAACCAAAAACCACAAGGAGACTCGAAGTTGTTCCCAAAGTTTGGATCCTTAAGCAGATCCTACGTCTCCGTTGAGGCGGCTCGATTACACTTCAGCTCTGGTCCCTCTTGACCCTTTTCCTCCCGGGTTGCACCAACCACTCCCGTTTTCACTCTTTAGTTCCTTCCCTTTCACAGGCAAATCCGGTCATCACAAACGTTCCCCGGCCACCACACCAAGTACCCGTGGCTCTAGGGCAACTCATAGCCGTCTAGGAACCCTCAAACTCCAAGAGTAACAATCCGTCGGAAAACCAACTTGTAGATGGGACCAAGTGCTCAAGAATGAAGCTTGATCAACACAAAGCACTTAGATCTAACTTCTCCACTCTCACAAAGATGCAATCAATGAGATTTGAAGTGTAGAGAAGGAGGAAGGTGAGAAGCTAGGGTTTGCAATAAGTGGTCAGCTGACATGAATGTGAAAGGCAACCCTAGCCCGTGGAAGGAGGATATCACCAACTAGCCGTTTGCTGCTAACAGACATTGGATAGTCCGATGTTACACATCAGATAGTCCAATATGAAAGTGAGCGAAACTCGACGAAAAGGCAATCTTTATGGTCCTGTAATGATTTTAATAATATTCAAATAAGGATCAATAAACAAGGAGTCAATTCATATCAGATAGTCCGATAATTTTTGAGATCTGAATACAGAGAGGGGTCAATCGGACCAAGCATCGGATGGCCCGATCCACATCGGAACATTCCGGGGAAAATTACGGATAGTCCGATATTTTTGTGAGTTCGAGACAGAGAGGGTTTGATCGGACCAGACATCAGATAGTCTGATCCACATCAGAACATTTTGGGGAAAATATCGAATAGTCCGATCGCGACTTCGAGACAGAGAGGGGTCGATCGGAACAAGGATTGTAACATTCCGATCTACATCGGATATTCCGGTTCAACATCGGATAGTCCGATATTTTTTTTGAGCAAAACACTCTCAAATTCGATTGGTGGATAGAATATGTCAAGATTTATCTACCAAGAGCACTTAGACCATCTGGAAGTGCTTTTTCATCGCATCTCTCTTAACAATACGGCGTGTCCTTACACTCAACTTAAAATAGAAATAATTTAGTTCTAAACACAACACACCGTCTTATCCTTTTGTCTTTAAATTCTCCATTAGCGTTTTATATCCTTTTCATAAGATTAAAATCTATCCATAACCTAATTAAACATATTAGTTCTTTAATTGCCCATCATCTATCACAAAAAAACGCATAGGGCCTAGGCGCACTTCCAGCTAGCGACAGGGCGATGGAGTGGATGAACAATTCTCGGGTGCCCGCTTGCCGGCACTCCTGCTTGGGAAGCTTGTCCGAGTCACGCTCTTGTGTCGCAGCCTGGTGCGAAGATGCGGTGCAAGGCTCCCTGGTGCAAGGGGGAAAGCGCAGTGTTTCCACGGGAGGCAGTTCCACCATCAGAGTCGCACTCCATCACTACGGCGTCGGCGAGGGTGCGCAACCTGCTTCCTTGGTCGGTCGGCGGAGTAGCCTGCCGTTCCAGGATCTCTCGAAACGACTTGGTGGCACGGCGGGAGCAGCCGGAGTGCCGGACTCACGGGAGTGGACTCTGCATCCATGGCCTCTTCCTCTACGGGATGTTGGACCCCCATTCTTTGTACAACTCCGCGACATCCTCAAAATCGTCGAAGGCGAAATCGAGGTCGCCGGCAAAATCGAAGTGGATCAACCATCCCTGATGATATTTGATGATGAGGATTCAAGCTGGGTCCTATGGTAGGAATTTCTAGTATTTTAGAATTGACGTGGTGGCTTTAATTTATTCTCCTTTCTATAGGTAGGTAAATAGGTAGATAGATTTGGCACACAGCAGTGGCGTAGCCAGCAGGTAGTCCGGGTGGGCCAGGGACTACCCAGATTTTCGGCCTAGAGACCCCCCTCCCTATGTCTCAATTCTCAGCCCAACAAGGCCCAAAAACAAAAATGCTAGGGTAAGCAAGAGGGAAAGGGGAAGGCTGGCAGCTCGGCTCCTCTGTTCTCCCACCACGCAGCTTCCCCCCTCCTCTCCCCTCCCCTCCCTCCCTTCGCCGCTCCTGCCGCCGACACGTAGCCAGCCCTAGGCCAGGCCCAGCGAGCTTCGCCTCTCTAGCCGTCCGGTGACCAGGGCCAGGCGGCCAGCCCTCCACACCCGGCACCCTTCGGCCTCCGACCTTGATGGCGGCCACCCTTCGCCGAGCGGCTCCGCCGCCAGCCTGCTCGTCCTCCGTCGAATCGTCGGTAGGCCGCATCACCCAGCACCCCAAGCCGACAAGCCATCGAGGTGGCGATTCCCAGTATTGTCATAGTGCAATGTTTGCAAGCATTCCCTTCATGACTGCATGGATCTGAGGAGCTAAATCAAAAGATTTTCTTTTTTCGAAGCTATGAACGACGAGGTAAGATTGATAAACATTTTGTAAGTTAGTTATATTAATTTGGTTGGTTTTATTAGATTGGATACAGAAGATGAATTGCATGCCTTTGGATTTAACAATTTGATTTTTCCCCATTTGCTGCTTACATGGAGTTGCCCAAATGTTTCCAAATCGGATGGTGATCGAAAGGAGTTGTCTCTGCGTGGATACCTAGATATTGGACAGGCTAGTGGACAGCTTAGATGTAATCTTTTATTTATATATACAATTTCTTTCCATTATCGAAGTATGTAAGACCTTCTTTCATATTTGAACTATCCATATTGTAAAGTTTGTAAATTTCAAATTTAAATGTTGATTTTAATTGATTTGTGATGTTATGAGATATTATTGTTTTATGTCAATATTTGTGTACTACTTTTACGGTGTTACAAAAATTTGGAGCGTCAAGTTAGGACTACCCAACAAAAAATTCCTGGCTACAAAATTACATATACCGAATTGGACTTTATATAGTTTTTTGATCAACTTTAGCATGGAATTCAAGCTAGCTAGCTGTCTGCAGAGGCTAGAGAGGAGCTAGATATAAAGAAAATGATTGCATATTAATTTATAGCATTGTATGAGTTTATTTTATAGTATTTGTGATATATCAATTTGTTATAGACAACTGCTGTTTGTAGCATAGTACTACTGCATAGAAGCTGTAATAGAAGTGCCATGTAGCTATTCATATATGTATGATCGATCAGCACTTGGAAACAAATTTAAATAATTGTTATACGATCAAGGTAACGAACCTAATACTCATCTGGATAACAGGGTAAGTTCTGCCCAACGCTGCAACGCATTGTATATGTATCAGGTGCAAACCTAACCCGACGCATCCGTTGTTGATTCCATCTTTATGACTTGATTTGTGCCGAGAATCTTACACCGGGTCAGACTTAATTCGATCACTAAACAAAGCCCCAGCTGTGTACGTACTTGAATACATACATGATCGATCGCGGCCGGTAATTATAGACACTAGATTTTGATGAATGAGTATATACAGTGTTTCGTGCGTTTGTGTGGTTAGATTTGTTGCAATCCTTTAATTTAATATGTATTTTTAATTCTTTTATTTTCTATTCGAAACGTATACATTTCTATTTTTTATTGTATTGAATATGAGCTCTTTCTTTTAATTGAATATATGCTCTTATTTCTATTATTTTTTCTAAACTTTTATTGTAGTTGATATGAATTCTATCTTTTAATCTAATCTGTTATAATTTGGACCCATAACATCAACGGTGTAGATCAATCTTTTTTTTAATTAATATAGAAATTTTTATGATTTTAGAATTAATGTGGTGGCTCTGTTGTATTCTGTTTTAATTATATAACGAGCAAGGTGTCGCTATGCAATTGCACGACTAGATATCGTATATGATATGGACTCCTTTTCTAATTTCGTAACTGAGGACCCCTTTTCTAATCTCATATTTGATATGTACTTCTTTTATTTGCTTCTATTTTATTATGACAGTGAATGTGGAGTTGTGAATTATTATTTTAATTTAAATCGTTATAATTCGAGCTCAAAATAATCGATATTGTAGATCTTTCTTTTTCTCTCCGATTAATGTGAAATTTTCTAGTATTTTAGGATTAATATGATGACTCTGTTGGATCTTTTTTTAATTATATATTAACGAGCATGGTGCGTACATGTTTGTGTGGCTAGATTCGTCTTAATCCTTTAGTTTGATATGACCTCTTATTCCTATTATTCCTAATTCTTTCTTGTAGTGCGTATGAAATCTTTCTTTCAAACTAATCAGTTATAATCCAGATCCACAATAATCACAATATAGATATTTTTCCTTTTCGATTAATGTGAAAATTTCTAGATCTTTAGGATTAATGTGGTGACTCTGTTGGATTCAGTTTTAATTATGTATTTTTTATGCTAGCGGACATGAACTCTTTATTTTAATCTAACATGACTCTAATTTTTTTTCCAATTATTACATTTTTTTGTTGTTCATATGAAAATTTTAATTTAATTTAATCCCTCATAATCCGAGGACACAACGATCAACGCTGTATATATTTCCTTTTCTTTTCGATTATCATGGGAATTTCTAAGTTTTTTGGATTAATGTGATGCCTCCGTGGGATTTTGTTTCAATTATAGGACAAACTCTATTTTACACCCTAAATTATTACACTTTGTCTACATAACCCCCTAAACTATGAAACCAGGTATTATACTCTACGAAACCAGATAAATGCGTAAATAACCCCCTAAAGGCATGTCTGAGGGTGGTTTCTTTCCATGTGCTAGATGAGGTGGGAGTCTAGTCAATAAAACAAAATAAAATTATAAAATCACGCATGGGCCCGTTGCCATCCTATATCCTACTTCCTTCTCTCTATTCCCCAGTCTAGCCCTTCTCACTCCTCTGCCCCCTCTATCACATTGAGGAGGCTGCTTGTGCACACGCTCGACCTTCATGAACAAGGTGGTGCTCCGCGTGACCGGCGGGCTGCGAGGGGCAGGACACCAATGCAGGGGTGCGTCACGCTTGGGGATATGAGGGCGGCGGTCCTAGTGTGGGTTAAGGTCACAAGCAATGTAGGATGTGGTGTCGGCGTCTTGGGGGCCGCCGATGGGGGTACGGGCACCGGGTGTGGGGGAGTCGAAGCATGACAGGGTGGCGTCACCAAGGTACGGTCGCACTGCCACCGCAGGGTGCAGGGCTGCGTCACTTGCGTCACCAAATCTATGATGGAAGGTGCTGCCGACGATGGCGGCGATGGAGGATGACATGGACGATGGGGGCAATGTTGAGCATTGCTCTTCCCTCACTCGATGTGTCGCACAACATTGCTCTTACCTCAATCGATTTGTTGTTGTCGAGCTCTATCCCTCCCAATCTCTTGCCGTTGTTGTGCACCACCTCCTCCAATCTCCTACTGCCGTCGATTGCTACCCCTCTAGTAATCGATTGGACACCGTGAAGGGCCACCCCTCCCCAATCTTTTTGCTTCCAGTGAGGAGAGGAGGGAGGTCATTGGTGTAGGCAGGGGAAAAGAGAAAAGGGCAGAGAAGGGAAGAGAGCAATTATATAATGAGAAGGGTGACCTCTGCATTTGTTAGAAAAGCATCAAGATGTAGCCTAGAGGGAGGGGGTGAATAGGCTTTACAAATTTTCAACAAGAATTGAGCACATCAGAAAAACAATATCGGATATTCTGATGTTATATCGGATAGTCCGATATGGATCAGACTATCCGATATTGCTGAAATTTGGATTTGAAACCCTTTAGAAAAATCAAGGATATCACCTACACCAAATAGGGTTAGAGAGCAATAAACAAGAGAAATAGACCCAAAAACCACAGGGAGACTCGAAGTTCTTCCCAAAGTTTGGATCCTTGAGCAGATCCTACGTATCCGTTGAGGCGGTTCGGTTACACTTGAGCTGGGGTCCCTCTTGACCCTTTGCCTCCTGGGTTGCACCAACCATTCTCGTTTTCACTCTTTGGTTCCTTCCCTTTCGGAGGAAAATCCAGCCATTACATACGGTCCCCGGCCACCACACCAAGTGCCGGTGGCTCTAGGACGACTCATAGCCGTATAGGAGCCCTCAAACTCCAAGAGTAACAATTCGGCGGAAAACCAACTTGTAGATGGGACCAAGTGCTCAAAAATGAAGCTTGATCAACACAATACACTTAGATCTAACTTCTCCACTCTCACAAAGATGCAATCAATGAGATTTGAGGTGGAGAGAAGGGGAAAGGTGAGAAGCTAGGGTTTGCAATAAGTGGTCAGCTGAAATGAATGTGAAAGGCAACCCTAGCCCGTGAAAGGAGGATGCCACCAGCTAGCCGTTTGCTGCTAACATACATTTGTATGGTCCAATGTTACACATTGGATAGTCCGATATGAAAGTGAGCGAAACTCGACGCAAAGGCAATTTTTATGGTCCTGTAATGATTTTAATAATATTCAAATAAGGATCAATAAAAAAGGAGTCAATTCATATCGGATAGTCCGATAATTTTTGGGATCTAGATACAGATAGCGGGGTCGATCGGACCAAACATCGGATAGCCCGATCCACAACGGAACATTCCGGGGGAAATATCGGATAGTCCGATATTTTTGCGAGTTCGAGACAAAGAGGGGTCGATCGGACCAGACATCGGATAGTCTGATCCACATCAGAACATTCCAGGGAAAATATCGGATAGTCCGATTGCGACTTTGAGACAGAGAGGGGTTGATCGTACCAAGGATCGTAACATTCCGATATACATCGGATATTCCGGTTCAACATCGGATAGTCCGATATATTTTTTGAGCAAAACACTCTCAAATTTGATTGGTGGATAGAATATATCAAGATTCATCTACAAAGAGCACTTAGACCATCTAGAAGTGGTTTTCTGTCGCATCTCTCTTAACAGTACGGCTTGTCCTTACACTCAATTTAAAATAGAAATTATTTAGGTCTAAACACAACACACCGTCTTATCCTTTTGTCTTTAAATTCTCCATTAGCGTTCCATATCCTTTTCGTAAGATTAAAATCTATCCATAACCTCATTAAACATATTAGTTCTATAATTGCCCATCATCTATCACCAAATATCACATAAGGCCTAGATGCACTTTCAGCTAGCGCCTAGGCGACGGAGTGGATGAACAATTCTCGGGTTCCCACTTGCCGGCACTCCTACTTGGGAAGTTCGTCTGAGTCATGCTCTTGTGTCGCAGCCTGGTGCGAAGATGCGGTGCAAGGCTCCCTCGTGCGAGGGGGAAAGCGCAGTACGTGTTTCCACGGGAGGCAGTTCCACCATCAGAGTCGCACTCCATCACTACGACATCGGCGAGGGTGCGCAACCAGCTTCCTTGGTCGGTCGGCGGAGTAGCCTGCCGTTGCAGGATCTCTCGAAACGCCTTGGTGGCGTGGCTGGAGCAACCGGACACCTCCGCCATGGTCACGGCCGGGAGTGGACTCTACATCCATGGCCTCTTCCTCTCCGGGATGTCGGACCCCCATTCTTTGTACAACTCCGCGACGTCCTCAAAATCGTCGAAGGCGAGATCGAGGTCGCCGGCAAAATCGAGTGAATCAGCCATCCCGGATGATATTTGCTGATGAGGATTCAAGCTGGGTCCTATATATGGTAGGAATTTCTAGTATTTTAGAATTGACGTGGTTGCTTTAATTTATTCTCCTTTCTATAGGTAGGTAAATAGGTAGATAGATTTGGCACACAGTTCATTGATATCCCGACAGGCATGCAATACGGGAGTTGCAGGCTTGGCTTAAAGGCGAATGATCGTGATGCAAACCAAGACAAACTAAGGTCTTGTTTGTTTGAGTTGAAAGTTACTGAAAACTTTTAATCTGAAAAGGTTGTGACCCTCGAAAGACGTTTTAAAGAGTTAAAAAAATTATGAAAAAATATTTTACGAGTTTTAAGAAACTATTTAAAACCCCACAAAAATACTACAAAATTATACATCATTTGACTTAGCATAAAGTAACAATTTTTTGCTTATTTTTAATTTAATTTAAGCTGAAACGAACAAGTCCTAAATACCTCAAATAAATAGCATCAGAGAGCGGAGCGAGGAGGGAGGCAGCAGAGCAATAGATCTCGATCGCGGTGGCGATCTTATACTCGATTCGACTATTCGAGGTTGCTCGCCGGTGACTATCAGCTGGCGTGACGATATCAACCCGGTGTAAACTTTTTTCTATGGGAGACAAAATTTAATTCCGGCGATGGCGAATTTGGCGTACGTACGTCGAGATGGCAACATCAGGAGGACGCCAGTTATAATGTGCCCTCTCTTTCTTTTCTTTACTAGCTGGCGTTTACATTTTCTTTATACTTTTTTTCCGTGTGTGTCGTATTCGTACGCACTTTGCTTCATGCGTGGATCAACTCGGTGAAGTACTGAAATGTTGGCGAAGGAGAAAGCAGGTAAAAAGTGACCACGCCATAGTAGTCCATTACAGCTAGATGTGTATTGATTGGCGTGATGGCGATGCACCGAAAAATAATGTTAGGCTATCACGATTCTGACACTACGTCTAGTATATATTTGGAGGCTTAAGTATTGGTTGTAATTAGTGTACACATGTACATGATTTCAGATGCGGACACAGGTTTGAGTAGCATTAGCATGTATAACACGTACCGTCAGCGACATAACACACGAATAGCTAGGAAAGGAGAAGAGGAGAGAACGGACGAAGTCAATACGGTGATGATTTGGGGATCCTTGCACGAAGCACTATTATTTATTTTATTTTATTTTTTTGCGAAGGGAGCTACGCTCCTATTTCCATTTCCGAGAAAACGAAACAACGTTCACCAGTTTCCAGTTATTACGGATCAACGAGATGAACGTCAGGAAAACAAAGTCACAAACTGTTTAGACAAAAGCCACACATCGTAGCTAGCACATTAATGCAGAGAAACAGTCAATCTGACAATGACATCGATCGGAAAACAGCCGAAGCCATCCCCAAGCGATCCACCTTAGCTCGCATCCTCGTCTTCCTTCATGCAATCATGCTGCAACGGGCTTCTTTGATTGTTGCAGAGATCTTCACCCCATCTTCACCAATCCGTGGTTTCCTGCCTTCGTGAGCTCTGTCCGGTATCTAAAAAGAGAACAAACAATATAAACAATCTCCGACGAAACGCACATGGTTAGGTAAGACAAACACGAGCTAAATATACTTGTTTTCTTCATGTTCCTTTGCCTATTTCATGGCCGGCTGCCACAGTGATACAATACTGGGCATCTTCCATCTTCTCTTGCCCCAAACCGAGCAACGCTAAACCCATATATATCCAACAGATGGCCAATCAGATGGCCCAAATCCGGACACACGCGAGAGGTTTTAAAACCAATCTACGAAAAGGCAGTTAGACACCACACTGGATGAGGACCCGAAGCATATATGCTAAAAGCACGTATGATGGCACGAGCATCCTTCTCTTTTCACCTAACTATGGGTAGCCCAGCTCAAAAAACCCAACCCGACCTGACCCGACCAGTGTATTGAATCGGGCTCCGACCTCGATTTGAAACCCGACAATGACCATCAGGCCTCAATAAAATCATGCAATTAGTCCGGGTTTGCGGGTTTCAGGTCAGGTTGAAGCCCGGATTTAAGGCCTAACACACTATGCTGGGCTCAGATTTGATCCCGTGGGATCGGGTTTTTTCAAACTCAGTCTGAAACCCGACCGACCCAGGTTTGATCAGATCAAGACCGGTGATGATCCAGATTAGAGCGGCATAGAGTCGGTCACCTTGCGGAGGTATCAACGGGGCCATGGGCTGCTGGCCCGCCGGGCGCGTAGCAATTAATCGACGCCGCCGCCTGCCTGCCACTCTCGGGCGCAGACGACTGATCCCAATTCTTGCGCCAGGGCCAGGACACGCGGCCATCATGGCATCATCTCTTCCGCAGCCGGCCGGTCCCGTACAGCGGCGGCCGCTAGCTAGCGACGTTCCTCGCTGCCCGCCGACCCACCCGCCATCTTTAATTCCCGCCCGTCGTGCCGTGCGCCGCTCCCGACGCAGCCGGCGCTTCCCGTACGGCGATACCATCCTTGGCCTCTTCCGCCCGTTGCCACTTGCCAGGGGCACGCACGCCTGCTGGGCTCTTGGCCCCGGCTTATTCATTGTTTTGCCCCGGTTCTCGGGCTGATTTTTGGGGATTGTTTTATAAGCTCTCACCCGTGTCAAGTACTCCATCCGTCCTGAAATATAAGTATTTCTAAGATGTTTTAGAGAGATTAAGGTGAATGAGAAAATACTATAATGCCCCTCAATTAATGATGGTATGTGGTGAGTGGGAAAGTGGTTGGGGGTAAGGTGGGAAGAAATTTGAATGAATGATGGTTGGAGGGAAAATTTGAATGCTATAAATACTTATATTTGGAGATAAAATTTGAATGCTAGGAATACTTATATTTCAGGACGGAGGGAGTACTTTAAAGCTAAAAGTTGAAAATTTTCACCACGCGGATCGCGGAAAATCTCGACGGCCAAAGCCGTTGAGACAAGCACAGAAACCGTCGAGACAGATAATTTTCGACGGCCGGCCGTCGAGATAGAGTGGTCGAGACAGATGACCTATCTCGACGGCTGGGCCGTCGATATTCATTGTCTTGATTGCTAAAGACCAGCCGTCGTGAACTAATCGAAAACCAGGCACAACCTATGGCTCTGCTATTCTTGACGGCCGGGAGCCGTCGAGAAAGATCCTTGGCCGTCGATAATAAATTTGGCCGTCGAGAATTTGCGCGATTCCTGTAGTGTTTGATCCAAAATAGTTGTGATCCTATGGGAGACGTTTTAAAGAGTTCAAAAAATTATTAAAAATTATTTTACAAACTTTAGAAAAAAAAACTATTTAAAACCACATAAAAATAAATACAAAGTATCGCATCATTTGGCTAACACGAAAATAAAAAAATTTCATTTCATTTCATTTAAGCTGAAACAAACGAGGCTATTTGTCACTTTTCCGAGCTACACAACACACTTATATGGGGCTGCCCTGCGATGGTCCACGAAAGGGCATGCGGGGCAGCTATAGGGAAGTGGAACTGGACCGAATGATGTATAGTCTTAAAATATTTTTTTGTACTTTTTCATTGCCTCCCATCCCCCATTTATATTAGGGGATTCTTTTAAAATTTCCTCACATTGCTTCTCCGACCATGAGCAAAGCGAGGACCAAAAAGTCTTTCCTGAAAAAGACTCCTTCGCCTTTGACCTGGTCCCCCTAAGACGGGGGGCTACGGAGGAAAAAACATCTAAGGGCTCGGGGCTAAGACCTAAGTGCCCCCACCGCCTTAACTAAAGCGAGGTTATAAAAAGGATTACAGAGGGACCGGGTTGTTACAATTCATATGCGTATCTTCCAGCCATGCGATACAAATCCTAACACCTATGGGGCCCTTGGTACTAACTGTTTCTGAGCTTCTTGGTAATCAAGGAAACTCCATCCCATTCGCGTTGCACCTATGGGCCAGCTGGCTCATTTCCAAATCTATGCTGAAAGCTTCCTTCTGGCCACCGCCCCTCTGAGTCGTCGTTGCCTCGCCCACGGGAGGCGAAACTTACTTCGGGGTGCTGTCCATCTGCCTTGTCGACGCTGCCTCACCTATAAGAAGCAAGGGTCCGCTTCCTTTCTAATTCGCCTGCTCCTAGTTTGCAGAGGGTGGGTGTTCTCCCGCTACAACATACTTCATCCTCCCGCACCCTAGTTCACCATTCTCTACTCCCTTGTAATTTCTCAAAATTTTATGTAAAAACTATAACTTGAGATAGAGCAACTGATAAATATAATGTTTTTTTAGCGTAGTGTAAAATATGAAGAAAATTTAGAGAGAATGACACAGGCAATAGGTAACAGTGAAATAGAATAGAGAGACAGAGTACCAGATGTGGATGCTCTCACACTTCACATTATATACTTTAAAAGACTCATTCCCTCCATCGCTACTCTATTCAAATCTATATTGTTTTGGGATATCTGCTATGAATAATATTCTTGAGTATTCAGTGCCATGTCTTGAAATGTGGATCTCCTTTTGTAAACCACTATTCGTTTGCTGTATTTTCATCTTATTCCGTCGAGTTTCTATCCTCAAGATAGGCTACAGAATATCTAAATTTAGAATCTGATGATATAGGGACCGATGGAATGATACAAAGATTTTTTTTTATTTAGAGACTCTTTTTTGGATACTATTTAGAGACCGCTTTGAGAAATGGATAAAAGATAGTTTTGTCTCTATCCGGGATACCATTGCTCTATCATAGGGCCCATGTGTCATAGACACAGAGACACCCTACCTTAATAATACGTTTTCTTATCCGGAGAAGTAGTTATCTTTATTGTGCAAAAGTCATATGCAGCTGTATAAACCATAGCAAAACATATGGTGATCTTATTATTAAGCGCTAGCATTATCTATGATGAACTGGTACCACTTGCAATGTCCATTCTTTGATGGGGACCGATATGTATGCATGGTCCAACTTCAATAATAACAGTTTTTAAAGATAATGACTATAATAGTAGTACCAAGCAAACAATACATAGCACTGCGCGCAAGGAGCCGAAGGCTGTATTTGGCATTATGGCCATCCGTTTTTATGGTTCATGCAAATCAGTGCTTTGACTTTTTTCCCCCCTGTGGTGGCAACTGGCTAGTGCATATCCGTCTCCAATAATTGGGCATGCAAATGCAGCGAGGACGACGATCCGGTACTGCTCTCACGGATGAGCAAGACTGCAAGGCCCGCACTGGATCCGGGGCCTGAAAAGGATTGCCTGGTCTTGCATGTAAATAGCAGCAATGCAGCGCTGTGTGTATATATGCTACTACTTGGCTACCAGTGCAGTACCCGCAGATGTTAGGAGCTCTAGATAATGCACACCAACCAGGCAGATGCTGTCCATATCCACACACTGCCCATGGTCAAAGCTCCAGCTCTCCCAGGAATTGAAGAGCCCCTGAAAAATGAAATCAGAACTCATCAGAAGAAGAAGAAGAGAGAGAGACTGACAGCTCTGGGCTCTCTCCACAGCAGATGCGTAGCTGTGCTCCATTCCGAAATGCATGTTCCCATGCTTGCGTACCGAGCCGTACCGCGTGGGTACTACACTACACTACACTACTGACCATGACCATCACTTCCGATGAGTGAGCACTGTACTTAACACTGGTCGCCAGCTGCCAGCCTGAGCCTGAGCCTGAGCCTGCGCCTGAGCCTGAGCCTGAGCCTGCGCCCCGCCCCCAAGCATCTATCTGCCGGTCTCTCGCCAGTTGGACCTCATTACCATCACCCCGACGAACCTGTCGTGGGATGGGACACCTGCCGCCCGCGTTCTGGTGTCCGTACGGACGCTGGACATCGACGTGTCATGGAAGAGAGAGACGAAAAGATAATTCTTTGGCCAAGTTTTCCCTCTCCTTTTATTCTCCTTGAAAGGCCAGTTTTTATTTGGCCCTGCCATAATGCTTCTCGCTGAAATTCTGCGTTTCAGGGACGTGGAACACTACAAGTCAAAAGGGAGGATACCAGAGGATGCAAGGAGTGAGTGACACTGGGAGGCGCATCGGGGGAAAGGCAAGGAAATATAAAAGGGTCTGCCTGTGCGTAACGTGTCCAGAACTCCAAGGTACCTTGGCAGCGGAGGCCGATCGGGAACAGACGCGGGCACCATCCTGATTCTGCCCTTTTGGCGATGGCATGTGGTTTTCTCGTCAATGTTATTGCTTCTAGAGCAGAGCAGTAGAGAAGCATCGATGTCAGGTTGGGGGCTCTCGTGCCGCCATGCTTCCCTGATTTTTTTTCCTCCTCTTTTTTTTCGGTAATGCTTCTGTCCGAGCGTCCGATGGGGGCTCTCGTGCCGCCATGCTTCCCGGATTTTTTTCCTCCCCTTTTTTTTCTGTAATGCTTCTGTCCGGGCGTCCGACCGCGTTGGACGCCCGCGGCCCAGCAGCGCAGCCCAGCATCTCGCGCACCCGCCCAGGCCACGTGATTAGCGCGCGCTGCTGCTTGTTTGCATGGCCGTGAGATTAGCAGCTAGCAGGCAACGCGGTTTCGTTGTGCATGCAAAAAAATTGTTCACTAAATTAATACATACATAACACGCATGCATCGCTACACATGTATATGGACACATACACCTCGTTTTTTCCTTTTGCTTCCTTCGCCAAATTAACTATGTCAGCCGGCTATATATATTGTTTCAATAGGCTAAACCAATTGTTTCAAAAAACTAGATAGATTGTTTCCAATAGGCTAAACCAATTGTGTCAGCAGACTATATATATTGTTCAATAGGCTAAACTAATTGTTTCACCAGGCTATATATATTGTTTCAATAGGCTAAATCAATTGTTTTCAACAAACTAGATAGATTGTTTTCAATAAGCTAAACCAATTGTTTCTGCAGGCTATATATATATTGTTACAATAGAATAAACCAATTGTTTCAACAAACTAGATATATTATTTTCAATAGGCTAAACCAATTGTTTCAGCAGGTTATGTATATATTGTTCCAATAGGCTAAACCAATTGTTTCAAGCAGACTATATATATATTGTTCCAATAGGTTAAATCAATTGTTTCAGCAGGCTATATATATTATCTATATATATTGTTCCGATAGGCCAAACCAGTTGTTTTAACAGGCTGCACGGCCCAGCTGCGCGGCCTAGCATCAAAACACGCGCGCGCCTTGCTGATGTTGCTGCTAACTAGCAAAAAAAGCAGTTCCTTTTTTCACTTTAAATTTCTCATTTTTGTCTCTATTTCATCTTGAGTCCAAAATGCATGGAACAAATGTCATAGTTCATCTAAAATCCTAATTAACTCATTTTAAATACTGTTTATTTTTTATTTTTAAATTTTTCATTAGCCAAATTGTTTCAACAATTTATACAGATTGTTTCCAATAAGCTAAACTAGTTGTTTCAGCAGGCTAGACATATTGTTCCAATAGAAAAAAACTAATTGTTGCACTTGGCTAGACCCGGTGTCCGTACGGACGCTGGAGATCGACGTGTCATGGAAGAGAGAGACGAAAAGATAATTCTTTGGCCAAGTTTTCCCTCTCCTTTTATTCTCCTTGAAAGGCCAGTTTTTATTTGGCCCTGCCATAATGCTTCTCGCTGAAATTCTGCGTTTCAAGGACGTGGAGCCCTACAAGTCAAAATGGAGGATACCAGAGGATGCAAGGAGTGAGTGACACTGGAAGGCGCATAGGTGGAAAAGGCAAGGAAATATAAAAGGGTCTGCCTGTGCGTAACGTGTCCAGAACTCCAAGATAGCTTGGCCGCGGCGGCCGATCGGGAACAGACGCGGGCACCATCCTGATTCTGCCCTTTTGGCGATGGCATGTGGTTTTCTCGTCAATGTTATTGCTTCTAGAGCAGAGCAGTAGAGAAGCATCGATGTCAGGTTGGGGGCTCTCGTGCCGCCATGCTTCCCGGATTTTTTTCCTCCCTTTTTTTTTTTCCTTTCATTCAGGTTAAAGAATCGTTTCTGAAACTTTTTTCAAAATAGGATAATATTTGATTCCAAATTTTCAATCCTAATTGAGAAGGTCTGGTTTGATGGAAGATATAACTGAACAATTTTTTCTTTCAAAAAAACCTATTGATTCACCTAAAAGGGTCAAACTGATCTTCCAATTCTCTCTAGATTATCTTTATATCATATCTACTTATCTTTGAATAAAAAAGTTAAATGTCTTGACTGTAGTCTAATTTTCTATCTTAAAACCATGTCCTAGAGCTTTTAGAAACAAGTTAAATAAAATTCATATGATCTTTTGAGCTATCTGAAAAATCAGCTCATAAGAAAATAAATAAATAAGATAAATTTGAGAGAACAACCCAAGTTATCAATTGGTTTTTGATTAGAAATAAATCGGTACAAACCATAAAAATAGCATCAGCTTTCGATTGAAATCCGTGAATTCGAAAAAACGGATGTTCCATCCATATGGTTCTACGGACGCTGCACTTGATTCATCCAAAAGCATTTAGATGCACCTCTCGTATAGACGGTTTGCCACTCTCAATATTGATTCTCGCTAAAATGCCACTCTGATCCACTGTCATACACACAGATGGTCCCATGTGTCATACACACAGAGTGACATACTTAGCGAGAACCAATATTAAGAGTGGCAAATCGTCAATTTTTTCCATATAGACGTGCCTACCGATCTACCGACGCATGTGCATTCCGCGAATCAATTTGTCACTCCCTAGCTAGGTGCCCAAATTGCGCATGCATGATGTATTGATGTATGTACTACTCTAGCTCTGGAAACTGCTGGAAACCTTGAAGTAGTACGTAGCGCTGCAAAAACAGTACATGTAGGCAAGAGACAACATGCACCTGTGCTTGAACATACGGACGTTGTAATGAGAACCCGACAGCTACCTGACCGCGGAGTATAAGGTTCTTATATTACAATAAAAAAATGAGTGAGGTGGCCAGCGCGTTTGCGTAGCTAGATTTGTTTTGTTATATAGTGTTTATCTCTAACTCATAATTTATCTCTAACATATCAGATCGGATTTAGAGTTTATCTCTAATATATTATATCAACTTTAGTATTTAATACGAATTTCTAATATTTTCTTTTAATCTAAGCCGCATAGATATTTTTTTTCTTTGATTAATCTATCCCGTTATAATTTGGTCCCATTGAACGGATACAATAACCATATTATATCATCTTTAGTATTTAATCTGAATTTCTAATATTCTTCTTTTAATCTAAGCCGTTATAATCCGGCCCCACAAAATCAACCGCATAGATCTTTTATTTTTTCTTGATTTATGTGAGAATTTATTTGATTTCTAATATTCTTCTTCTAACCTATATTATAACCCACAGTTGATTGAACGGATAAAATAACCATATTATATCATCTTTAGTATTTAATCCGAATTTCTAATATTCTTTTTTTAAACTAAGCCGTTATAATCCGGCCCCACAAAATCAACGGCATAGATCTTTTTTTTCTTGATTTATGTGAGAATTTATTTGATTTCTAATATTCTTCTTTTAATCTAAGCCGTTATAATCCGGTCCCACAAAATCAACGACATAGATCTTTTATTTTTCTTGATTTATGTGAGAATTTGTTTGATTGATCTTGGCCGTTATAATTTGGTCCCACCGTTGATCGAACGGCTGAAATAATTTGGATGATGTGGACGAACGTGGTGGCTTCTTTTTCCCCTCCTTTATATATATAATAGATAGATAAGAGCATACGTAACATTCTTTGCATGTGCAACCTCTCAAACAAAGTTTCTATCTAAAAACATAGAGAGACAGGGGAGGGATATTTTTTTTGAGCTAAAGGCAGGAGCGCTATAGAAACATTAAGAGAGGAAAACTGTTCAAAGTTACAGAAACAAGAGAGCGAGAAAGGGGGTAAGGAGGACAGGGGGGAAAGGAAGAACTTAGGGGATTACAAGGAAGGAAGGCCTACAAGGCAGGAAGCTACACGGGTATGCGGATGGGGGTCGCCCTGGCTGCGGCCCAAGCAGCGACGCCTTCCTTTATGCGGGTGACGACTTGGCAAGTCGTGAGGGATTGACCCTGGAAAATTCTCCTGTTTCTCTCTTTCCAGATCTCCCAAATAGCGAGGATAATGAGGCCATTCAGGGGACGGTAGTTGGCTTTAGGGAGTCCCTCCTACCGAAGAAGCCACCAGTCACAGAACCCCGCTTAAAAAACAGTGGGAGGGCCCAGAGGCAACAAGTCCCTCCAGATGGCGGTGGTGAAACTGCACTCTTTACACAGGTGATCGATCGTTTCTGGGGGTCCATTGCAGAGGCAGAACGCTTGATGATGAGGCCACCCCTTAATAGTGAGGAGGTCAGCAGTGTTAATGCGATGGTGACTCACTGTCCAGGCGAAGAATTTGCACGTACTTGGAGCCTGGGCTGACCAGATAGCATGTGCAAGCGGGTGAACCATGCTGCCAAAGAATTGCAGAGTATAGGCCGACTTGACCAGAGGATGATGTCCGAGGAATCGGAAAGGATAACCTGGCAAACCTTGCTCCAAAGGAGGACACATTCCACGAAGAGGATTGCTGATGAGATTGGCCCACGGTGCCGAAGCCAAAGGTGATTTGGGAGAAGATGTGCCACGGAGCTACAGCGGTGCTTAGCTTGCTTGAAGAGGTTCGGTGCTAGGAGAGCTGGTGTTTCACCTAACGGCCAACGGTCGTTCCAAAATGAGGTGGATGACCATCACCCACGGTGAAATGCGTTGCCGCCCTGAAGAGGGCAATCTCAGCCCCAGACAGATTTAGGTCAGCCCCGACCCAAGGCCGAGCCGGGTCAACGTGGCTGAGCCATGGCCATCTGAGACAGAGGGCGCGGTTGAAACGACCCAAGTCCAGGACTCCCAGGCCCCCAAGGGATTTTGGCCGACAAACGGTCGGCCAGTTAACCAACGTGTGACTAGCCGCAGATCCATCAGCACCCTTCCAGAGGAAGGAGCGACTGATTTTGTCAATCTCGCTGATGACCTACTTTGGCAACGTGAAGACCGTGGTGAAGTAGGTCGGAAGGGCCAATAGGACAACATTTACGAGAGCAAGATGCTCGGCTTTAGAGAGGAGACGTCCCTTCTAGGAAGACAGCCGATCACGGACCTTATGGACCAACGGTAAGAAATGACTTCTCCCCAACTTCTTGAAGTGTAAAGGTAGGCCCAAGTATTTGCAAGGGAACTCTCCCCGAATTCCCGGGAACCGACCAAGGGCGAGGTCTAGGGTGGCATCATCACAATGAATGGGGGTGATCGAGCATTTGTTGAGATTGATGTAGAGGCCTGAGACTGTGCCAAAGGCGGAAAGGAGGTCTAATAAGGTGCAAAACTCATCACAGTCAGGGCGTAAGAAGATGGCAGCATCATTGGCGTACATGGATGTGCGAAGGCGAAACGGGGTAGTGCCGACAGGCCTGAGGATCTCCGCTTCCTCAGCAAGCGAATGGGGGTGACCGAGCATTTGTTGAGATTGATGTAGAGGCCTGAGACTGTGCCAAAGGCGGAAAGGAGGTCTAATAAGGTGCAAAACTCATCACGGTCAGGGCGTAGGAAGATGGCAGCATCATTGGCGTACATGGATGTGCGAAGGCGAAACGGGGTAGTGCCGATAGGCCTGAGGATCTCCGCTTCCTCAGCAAGACTGATGAGGCACTGAAGAGGATCTATCACAATGATGAAGAGCATGGGGGAGAGGGGGTCTCCCTGGCGCACTCCTCGGCCATGGATGAAGGGAGGGCATCAACGTCCGTTGATGAGAACTGAGGAGGAGGAAGAGCCAAGCAAGAGGGAAATCCACTGTTGCCATGGAGGACCGAACCCGAGCCATTGTAGGAGCTCGAGCAAGTAACCCCAGTGAACGGTGTCAAAGGCCTTGGCGAAGTCAATCTTGAAGAGAAGGGCTGGGGTATGCGCGGAGTACAGCCGCCGAAGGGTGGCCTGGACATAGCGGAAATTGTCTTGTATGCAACGGCCTTTTATGAATGCACTCTAGTTTGGAGAAATAAGGCTGTGGAGCATTGGACCTAAGCGGTTAGCTAGCAACTTCGAAAAGATCTTGCAGAAACTGTGTGTGAGGCTAATGGGACGGTAATCCTGAAGCCCCTCGCAGTGCTCCTTATGAAGCAGAACAATGTGGGTGGAGTTGAGGAGACCCAGGTTACGACCATCTAGGAAGAACAGCTGGCTGAAGGCGTCGAGGATGTCCTGTTTGATAATTGACCAGCAAACTTTGTAGAAAGTGCTGGTGAAGCCATCCGGGCCGAGGGCTTTTCCCCCGGGGAGCGAGGAGATGGCGTGGAGCACTTCATCCTCGGCAAAGGGCATGTCAAGGGTTGATAGGTCATGTTGTGGAACGCCCAGGGAGGCCCGATCAAAGGAGCGGGACCTGGGCTCATGATGGCCGAGTTTTTGTGAAAAGAAACGCCAACACTCGGCTTCCTTGTCTTCTTGCGACACAGCTACCCCCAGAGGAGAGCTGTCGGTACATAAGGTACCGGGGTGTCCTCTCCACCTCCTCCAAAAGGGGGTTAGAAGACGGAGTCATCCAGAAGGACCGTGAAGACCGGGTCTGGTTCCGAGTGGACTGGCGGGCACACGGGCCCCATCGCTCGGAACTGGCCCCTGAGGCGTCTCTCGGCAGGCGGGGGCGACCAGACCCCTGCGCCGGGCGAGGGCCCCACGCGTCAGGCTGGCGACCAGGCCCCAGCGTGTGGGCGAGCCCCTCAGAGAGCCGGGCGAGGGCCCCACACATCAGGCGGGCGACCAGGCCCCAGCGCCCCGGCGGCGCTCCTCCTTCTGTCGGTACATAAGGTACCGGGGTGTCCTCTCCACCTCCTCCAAAAGGGGGTTAGAAGACACGTGCCAGGCGGGCGACCAGGCTCCAGCACGCGGACGAGCACCGCCTCGGCCAGGACACGCGGCACGCCGGGGCGAGCAGGACATGTAGCAGCTCGGCGACCAGGATACGTGGCAGACCGGCAGGCGGGCGATCAGGCCCCGCACCGTATCGGCGGCCAGGCGAGCAGCTGGCAGGGTCGGCGGGACTTCGGGCCCCACCTGCCACCGATGGGACGCGACAAGGCAGCAGGACGTGCGTAGCACGCGGCTACGACTACACAGCATTTATTGTATACCTGCCAGTACAGTGATCATGTAATAGGCTAGATGCACCCCTGTTTCTCCCCGTCGGGTCGGGCTCACCCATGCTATATAAGGGACCAAGCCACCATGGGGAGAGGGGGTTCCAGGACTTGGCTCATTCCACCTCATTTGCATTCGCAATACACAAATAGAGCGAGAGCTCAGCAGGAGTAGGGCTATTACCCACCTCGGGGGCCCGAACCTGGGTACATCGCGTGTGTTCATGCTGTTCTTGGGAGCTCGAGGGTGGTTCGAGGCGCAGTAGTGCTACCCCCCGTGTCGGATCTCTGAATCTTCTAGTCTAGCGGCAGAAAAATACGCAGACAGGCGGTTAAAGTGGAAACGCCAGGCCAGGCGGAGTACATCGGCGAGCGCCGCGGCGCTTGCCACCCTTGGCCGGGAGGGTCTGCGGATGTCGGGTCCGAGCCATCCTGTGGGTCCAAGCGGTCCTCGACGACGATGCGTCAGCCGGGAGGTACGAGCGAAAGGCCAAGCTCTACATCTGAGATTCCTCTGAAGTGCATCGCTCGGGAAGAGGGGAGCAGCCGCTCTCTGATATCCTGGCAGGCACAAGCGGGAGCCGGCTTGTTCGGCCAGCCTGCTGCCCTCCAGGATGCCTGCGAGTTGGTGGGGGGGTGCTGGGTGTGCCAAGGGCAAGCCAAGCTACCTCGACGACCAGCCCGGGCGCTGTAAAGCCACCTTGTCCGTCGCAGCCCCCGGCCATGGTGGGGACGACGATGCGGCTGCCTCGGCCTCCGATTCAGGGAGGGAGCAGCTTCGGTTATGCTTTGGTCGAGGCCATCGAAAGAAGGCTTCCGCGACCGTCCGTCGCAGCCCACAGCCTTGGTGGGGACGACGATGCGACTGCCTCGGCCTCCGGTTCATGGAGGAGGCAGCTCTACGATGTACGAAGCCATCTGCAGTATAAAGATAAGTTCTGTCTCTCTGTGAGCACTTGTTTTTCGCCTCAAAAAGTCTTTTAGAAGGCATTCTGTTGAAAACTTGTAGCGATAAAGTACTTAAGGCTGATGGCCCCTTAGATGCAAAGGCGAACGCTTAAACTTGCGCTGGGCGAGGCGAGGTGGACGGAAGGCATGTTCTAGCCTGGTGTGTCTGCTCGGTCTGGGCCCCTGCGCCAACGACGGCACCGGCGTCTAGACCACTTCCGGAAGCTAAGTGCTCGCCACGCAACGTTTACGTCGGTTCGCTAAGAGGCCATAAGGGTTGAAGTAACCAGATGCCTAAGGAAAAAGTGCTCGCTTTCAACAGAACGTTCTGTCTAAAGCTTTTGGCGGTCAGTTGCCTGGCCTGTGTGTTGCCATTGTTGGTCCTGCATGCTTGCCGTCTTTGTTTCTAGCCTGACGGCCCCTTGCCGGTAAGAGGGGACGCCTAACATTCGTGCTAGGAAAGGGAGGGCGACTGGGGGGCTGGGTCTGGCACAGTGCATCAGGCGGCCTGCTCCGCAAGCACTGCTGGCCTACGACCACTCCCGGAAACCTGCAGCCTTGATCCGCACGGTGTTTTGGTCTGGCCCCAAGAGACCGCAAGGGCGTAAGTCCCGAAAGGTGAAGGAAAGCGACAAAGTGAACCCACTGGCAACACCGCAGCTGCAGTGCTCCTCCAGTAATCTCAGTTTATCTTTCTGCGAAAAAGTGTGATATAACCCCCCGCTGGTGCGGGAAGAGGTGATCTGTTTGGATGCAGGCGAATTGCCCCGAGCAAGGCGCTTAGCGGGGCTCCGGGAGTTACCCAGCTGAAGTGGAGAAGACCAGCGCGTGACGCGCGGCGGATCTAGCCCCACCCAGGGGTGCATCCGAGCATCGACAATGATCTAAGCCAGAAGGGACGTCGAGCTTGAATTGCGCCCCAGGGCGGGCCTGGGGGCTTCTGTCGGTACATAAGGTACCGGGGTGTCCTCTCCACCTTCTCCAAAAGGGGGTTAGAAGACTGAGTCATCCAGAAGGACCGTGAAGACCGGGTCTGGCTCCGAGTGGACTGGCGGGCACGCGGGCCCCATCGCTCGGAACTTCGTATAACTTCGTATAATGTATGCTATCGCTCTCGGCGAGTAGGCGGGCGACCAGACCCGCGCGCCGGGAGACCGGGATCCTTAGGTCACGCTTTGTTGAGGTCGGTGTAGTCGACACACATCCGCCATGTTTTGTTCTTTTTCTACACCAGGACCGGGTTCGCAAGCCACTCGGGAGGACACGCAGTGCGCCGGGCGAGCAGGACATGTAGCAGCTCGGCGACCAGGATACGTGGCAGAACGGCAGGCTGGCGGGTGATCAGGCCCCGCGCCGTATTGGTGACCATGTGAGCAGCTGGCAGGGTCGGCGGGACTCTGGGCCCCACCTGCCACCGATGGGACGCGACAAGACAGCAAGATGTGTGTAGCAGGCGGCTACGACAGCACGGCATTTATTGTATACCTACCAGTACAGTGATCATGTAATAGGCTAGACGTCTCCTGTTTCTCTCCCCCCGTCGGGTCGAGCTCGCCCACACTATATAAGGGCCAAGCCACCACGGGAAAGGGGATGGCTTCCTTCCACCTCATTTCCATTCGCAATACACACATATAGAGCGAGAGCTCAGCAGGAGTAGGGCTATTACCCACCTCGGGGGCCCGAACCTGGGTATATCGCTGTGTTCATCCTGTTCTTGGGAGCTCGAGGGCGGTTCGAGGCGCAGCAGTGCTACCCCCCGTCGAATCTCTGAATCTTCTCGTCTAGCGGCAGAAAAATACGCTGACATTTACCTTGTAATACTCCGTTATTTTGACTAATAATGGAATGCCAGCGATGATAGCCGTTGAATTGTCCATCATGAGGTACTAGTCTGGGCTAGTATCAGATCATGGTGCCGGATTCCCTGTGGAGACGCAGGGGGTCGTGACAGTTATCTTTCAGAATTTGCCATTTCTTAGTGGAATTAGCAAAAATTGTGTAGATGCGTTGGATGATCTCTAAAAAATCTTTAGCTTTACCACAAGTCTTAGCCATATCACAAAGTGTTAAATTAGGGCTATGGCAACTACAAGCAGAATAGAAAGCTCTAGGATTTATATCCAAAAGTCTCTTTTGTACCCCTTAATGTTTTCCTTTTATATTTGATTCATTATCATAACCTTGTCCTCTCACATTATCTATATCAAGACCAAGATGCTTTAGTTCTTCCTGTAGCACATCAAAAAGTCCATGCACTGTGTCATTTACCTCCAAGAATCCTATGAAAGATTCCTCAGTGCGAACAGGACATGAAGATGAATCCACATACCTTATAATTAAAGACATTTGTTCTTGATGGCTTATATCAGGGGTACAATCAAGTATGACAGAGAAGTACTTTGCTTACTTTATTTTCTTAATTATTTCAGACTTAATAGCAGAACCAAGCAAATGTATCAACTCGTTTTGGACCGTAGGACCAAGATAATGAACCTGAGTTTCATCATTTGTAATGCGACGAACATGCTCCTGAATAACTGGATCAAATTCAGCCAACATTTCTACCAAACCCAAAAAATTCCCATTGCTATCTTCATATAGTTTGCTATTATGACTACAAAATGCTAGATTATGTTTGGCAATAAATCTTACAATGGCAACTATTCTGAACAGAACTTTTCTCCAATGCTCCTTCTCTTTCTCAAGTTGTCGCTGAGCAGCTTTATCAATAGTTTGATCCTTTTGCAATCTATTACGCAACTCATACCAAGTGCTCATATTCAGAACATGATCCAAGAAACGACACTGATGCCCAGACCCTTCAGTGGCGGTTCGTAACACGAACCGACACTGATGCCTGACTCTTCAGTGGCGGTTCGTAACACAAACCGACACTGATGCCTGACCCTTCAGTGTCGGTTCGTGTTATGAACCGGCACTGATGCCCAGACCCTTCAGTGCCGGTTCGTGGTATGAACCAACACTGATGCGTCAGGCATCAATGTCGGTTCAAAATGAACCGACACTGAAGGGTCTGGGCATCAGTGCCGGAATATCAGTGTCGGTTCAAAAACCGGCACTGATGCCAGTTACAAACCGACACTGATGGGTTGTTCTGTACTAGTGCATCTCTTTTAAGTGCAGCCCCAACATGATGACAACATGATTTCAAGCTCTTATTATCCAATGATCGTAATGCATCAGAAGTAAATAAGAAACCAAATATTTTCTGATAACCTTGATACTGTTCAAATCTCCTTGTAAGCGAGGAAATAGCTTGATCAACAATAGGTATAAAATAGTTGATTCTAAATGATTCCTCTTCAGATTGTGTGGCTACATTTGTGTCATCTGGATTTTCATCAAAATGTATCTTTCATTTAATTTGCCGCTTTTTGCGAAATGTTGCACCTATATCCATGTCAAGTGCAATTTCTTTGGTTGCCTCCAAGGCATTTAAGAAACCAGTTTCCCTATACTGATTGAAGAAAAAAAATCAGCCCCTGCACTTTCTCAATGACAACATCAATAAGCATATCCTTTGACTGCAAGTCTTTACTTACTAAATTAACACCATATAATATGTCATACCGACTATTGCCACTATAAATTCAAACTCTCCAAGTTCATTAGTTGCTAAAGATTTAGCCTCACTGCTTGTCAATGGACCATTATCACTATCAGATACTTAAAGTAGAGCCTTCCGAATATTTGCACACTGAAACTGATGACTTTAACACTTTCAACACGACTCTCCCAACGAGTAGCTGAAACTGACTTGAGAGTCAATCCTGTTATGTTATCTTTCAGAATATGCCATTTCTTAGTGGAATTAGCAAAAATTGTGTAGATGCGTTGGATGATCCCAACAAAAATTTTAGCTGTCTTGGCCATATCACAAAGTGTTAAATTAAGGCTATGGCAACCACAAGCAGAATAGAAAGCTCTAGGATTTATATCCAAAAGTCTCTTTTATACCCCTTGATGTTTTCCTTTTATATTTGATCCATTATCATAACCTTGTCCTCTCACATTATCTATATCAAGACCAAGATGCTTTAGTTCTTCCTCTAGCACATCAAAAAGTCCTTGCCCTGTTGTATCATTTACCTCCAAGAATCCTATGAAAGATTCCTCAGTGCGAACAGGACATGAAGATGAATCCACATACCTTATAATTAAAGACATTTGTTCTTGATGGCTTACATCAGGGGTACAATCAAGTATGACAGAGAAGTACTTTGCTTGCTTTATTTTCTTAATTATTTCAGACTTAATAGCAGAACCAAGCAAATGTATCAACTCGTTTTGGACCATAGGACCAAGATAATGAACCTGAGTTTCATCATTTATAATGCGACGAACATGCTCCTGAATAACTGGATCAAATTCAGCCAACATTTCTACCAAACCCAAAAAATTCCCATTGCTATCTTCATATAGTTTGCTATTATGACCACGAAATGCTAGATTATGTTTGTCAAGAAATCTTATAATGGCAACTATTCTGAACAGAACTTTTCTCCAATGCTCCTTCTCTTTCTCAATTTGTCGCTGAGCAGCTTTATAAATAGTTTGATCCTTTTGCAATCTATTACGCAACTCATACCAAGTGCTCATATTCAGAACATGATCTGCACTTGTTTCATTCTCTCTAAGCCTTTCACTAAGATGTGTCTCAAGTTGTCGCTGAGCAGCTTTATCAATAGTTTGATCCTTTTGCAATCTATTACGCAACTCATACTAAGTGCTCATATTCGTGACTCCTGGCTGGATGGCTCGAAGCCCCGACCCGAAGGATCAAAGGAGCAGCGAGCAGGCCGTTTTGGCCTTTTGGGCCTGTTTACATTGCTTGGGCTGTTTTATTTTGTTGAATAAAACCTTTTATGTGTGTGTATATATATGGACCTTAATTAAACTTGGGGGCCCCTTGATTTTGGGGGCCCTGTGCGGTCGCACAGCCCGCACGGGCCCAAAAACGCCCCTGGACGGCATGAAAGATTCTGAAACTTGCCACAGCACTTCCCATGGCAGTTATCCTCATCCAAAATGGTCTTAGACATGAACACAACAAGCAGCACTACAACATGCATGTTTAAACGAGGCATGACAAATTTTGGCTCAACCGAACAAAATCAAATCAAATCGTGAATAAAAAGAATAAAAAGAAGATATATATATATATATCGTAATAAAAACCTTCTAGAAAATCTATCCTTAGGACCTTTCTTAATTGATAAGTCTCTTTTAGGACCCTTTTGTGCTAAGATGTCAACCTGTTTAGGATCTAGGGAATCCCAATACCTTGGATCGAATATGTCAGGCTGAAAAGAAGCATCAAAGCTAGTGTCATCGACGCTAACAGGAACTTGATCAACAATATTTTCGGTCTCTGTCTCACCATCATTGGAAACAATGTTCTCTATCTCTGTCTCAACATCATTAGGATCATTGGCGATTTCTGTATCATGTGCAGTGCCTTGATCAGAAGCCTGATTATTGGGAGGACAACCTTGTGGTTCTTTAATAATAAACCTCTCCATAGCCCCTTTCTGAGATTGAGTTAATTCCTCTATTCTCTGTTTCTTTTTACGCTTTTGATGGCCAGAATCATATTTTCTAACTCGATTTGAAGAAGACATGGTTTGCTAATTGCAACAATTAAACAATGGATCAATTAAACATACATACGCAAAAAAGAATATCAAAAATAGGTCTTAGATGAATAGATGGGATTATGGAAATTTAGTAATTTACCTATCTATGTATGGACCGTGGACAGCAATCAGCAGGCAGGGGCGTCTCGAGGAGAGGAATTTGGGGAAATCTTCAATCGGGCGCAGGCCGCAGCGAGACGACGCGCCGGCGCCAACGCGGTCACGCGATCGCGGGCTACAGGATCGGGCATCGGCCGATCGCCGATCGGGAATCAGAACCGCGAGGCCGAGGCGCGAGCGTGTCGGTGTGGGTGTCGTGACTCCTGAGTCCAGAGTCGAAGCGACGAAGCCTCGAATCGAAGGATCAAAGGAAAGGAGCAGCCGAGCAGGCCGTTTTGGGCCTGATTACATTGCTTGGGTTGTATTACTTTGTTGAATAAAACCTTTTATGTGTGTGTATATATATGGACCTTAATTAAACTTGGGGGCCCCTTGATTTTGGGGGCCCTGTGCGGTCGCACAGCCCGCACGGGCCCAAAAACGCCCCTGGACTTAAGTATTGCGAAATGCGAATAAAATTTAGCATTTGGATGATTTGGATAAAGTGTATTACCTTCTTGTTCGCATCCACTCGATGATTGGGTTCGTGTCGTCAGTGATTGAATGCTTTGTGAACAGAGAATGTGGATCGACGTTACTCGGTTCACCATGTAGTCCCTGTTTTTCTAGATTTAGGCGGAGGTTGTTGTGGACGTAGGCAAGATCGTGAAGCTTTTGGTATGACAGTCTGTTGCGTATTTTGGAGTGGATGAAAGCAAAGGTACTCCAGTTGCATTCGCAGCCACTAGATGAGAAAACATGTGATACATCATGTTTTGCAAGCTTTTGTGGACTTGGCGTGTCTAAGCACATCATGTTCCACCAGAACACTAGCATAAGAAACATAGGATATGAGATCATTCAAAGTGGAGTAAGATCGGTGTTGGCCTTTTTCAGCTGACAGGTTTTTCCGAGAACTAATCTGGTGTTCGGCAGTGGGGGTCTGCGTAGTTAGATCTCGCCTACAAATGTGTCTGAGAAGTCATCAGACGAACACTCGCCTGGCCGGGCATTTCCATTGGTGCCTCCTCAAAAGCGGCTGAAAGCTCAAGCTCACAGGGACAATGTTTTGGTAATCGATGTCAACTAGGCCTCCGACAACTGCTTCAAGGTTAAGGACCTTATTTGTTAGTTCTTCTATTTTCCTTGTGTGCGTGTCTGTTTCTAGCCCATCGGGCCCATCGTCGCCTACGAAGATCATCTCCGGCTGTAGATCCTTCTGAGCATATTTTCGAGACCTTCAAGAGTGTTATAGGATGTTCCGTTTGAGTGGCAAGGGTTTGAGAGTATTCTGGGGGAACAGCTGTCCGGGGTTTTGAAGCCGCTAAGTCTCAATGCCAGATATTTCCTTTGGGCGCGAAACTTCCTGCTTAAGTGTCCAAATGTTCCCACTGAGTTCACAAGTCGACAAGCATGGCACAAAACCCTAGGCGAGACATCAAGGGAGAAAGGGATAGCCAAAACGAAGTGGGTTGCCAAAATCTAGCCCCGTCGGACTAGGTCCGATGGATGAGCATGCCAACGACTAAGTCCCCCAATATGCAACCCTTCTGTTGGACTGGGTCCGATCACCGTCAGACCGGGTCCGACCAAGGCACTGGCTCCTAGCGACTAAGTGCCAAAATGCAACACTTCTGTTGGACTCGGTTCTACCAGGACACCGGCTCCTAGCGACTAAGTCCCAAAATGCAATCATTCTGTCGGACCGGGTCTGACCAGGCCACTCCCAATCGGACTGGGTCCGACGGATTAAACTGCATCACGGGAAATTCAATCTGGGCCGTCCATTCTTAGGGTTTTCACCTTGTACCTATAAATAGGAGCCACTAGCAAGAGGGAAGTGAGCGAGCCTCATTTTTAGTAGCCACCCTTTCCCCTAGCCACCATTAAGAGCTCCTCACATGGTTGCCTCTCCACCCTTGGCCTCTATGTGTGCTTGAGAGAGAGAGAAGAAGAGAGGAAAGAGAAGAAGAAGATGCCCCCTACCTCCTCCCATTCACCCCCAAGGTACTAGCCTCTCCCATGGTGTTCTTACCCATGTTTCCATGAGAGGGAGAGGTGGTGTGAGGTGAGGTCTATGGTCTTGTGCTCTTTGGGACTTTACTTTCGGAAGGAGATCGATGCCAAGCCTTCGTCTACGACAACTCAATCTACTATACCAATGAAGCCCTTTGGTTGAACCGGAGGCCACCTACTTGTGTGGGGTGCATTGCTTGGAGAAAAATTCTCCCTTTGACCCTTCAATGGTGCGAGGCTAGTCGGTGACCCTTCGGCTGTGCCGGTGAAGAAATCCTTCTTGTGGCCCTTCGGAGGTGTGAGAAGGTTGGTGACCCTTCAGTGGTGCCGGTGTGGTGTGTGAGGTATTTCCACCTGTGGGAAGAGCTCGCCGCTTGTACGGGTTTAGAGTTTGCCCACCTTTCGTTGGTGAAGAGTTTCCACTAGTGGATCGGGCAAAAAAGGTCGAGAGTGACCTTGGCTTTCACTTGTGAAAGGTTGCCTAACGGTGAGTAGGAGCTTGCTCCAAACTTCGGGAAACACACGGTTTTCTCTTGTCTCTATTTCTTTATATTTCCGCACTTTTACTTTCACGCATATCTTGTGTTTGATCAAAGGCCTAACTAGAACTACTCTCATATTCGCTTTCGATAACTAGCATCATATAGGCTCAACCAATTACTTGGGTCACTAATTTGACTAACCAGTAGCACAATCAAAGTTGGAATTAAAAATTGAAAAAGCCGATTCCCCCCCTCTCTGCCTGAGATCCCTTCCACGGTGTTGCCCTCCTTCCTTGTAACGGAAGCGGGAGCAGGCACACCGTCGTCCCTGCCATATTTGGGCACTGTGATGGATGGTCGTGGATGTCTTTCTTCAAAGACTCTGACCGTAGCAAGTGTTCGTGTCGAAGTAAGCTGAGATAGCCCGTCCGCCAGGTGGTTGTTGCGCCACGGGATGAGGATTTACTCCAGCCCATCGAAACGGTGCTCAACCTTTCGGACTTTAGCGTGGTATGCCACCATTGTGGGGTTAGCGCACTGAAATTCATTTTGGGCCTGGGTGACGACATGTAGAGAGTCGCCCTTGACGTAAAGACTCTGGATGCCCAATGAGGCAGCTGCGTGTAGCCCTGCAAGGATCCCCTCATACTTCACAATGTTGTTGGTGGCCTTGAAATCAAGAACCACCATGTACTAGAGGGTGTCCCTGGTCGGAGAGACCAAGCTAGCCCCATGACTTTGAACCTGAAAGACTCATTGAAGAACAAGGTACGAAGGCTCAGACTCTTCTTCAGCTTCGGGATTGGCCGGCGACCACTCAGCAACAAAGTCTGCCAGCACTTGAGTTTTTATGGCAGCACGGGGAGGGGGATAACTTAAGGAAAAACTCCCCTAGCTCCACCACCCACTTGGCGACATGGCCTTGAGCTTCTCAATTGTTCAGAATCTCTTGGAGGGGATAAGAAGTAACCACGATGGTCTCCCGCCCTTGGAAATAATGTCGTAGCTTCCGGGAAGCCACCAAAACATCATACAGCATATTCTGAGCCTGCGGATACTTGGTTTCTGCATCTTGTAGGACCTTGTTGATGTAGTAGACCGGCCTGTAGCTGCCCTAATTTTCCGCCACCAGTACTGTAATCACCACTACTACAGTAGCCGTGACATAGAGAAGCAGCGGTTCACTTGGCTCTAGGGCAACCAGCACCGGTGGGAAGGACAGATACTTCTTCAAGTCTTAAAATGCTTACTGAGCTTCTTGAGTCCACACAAAGTGGTTAGTCTTCTTCAATAGCTTAAACAATGGAAGGCTCCTCTCCCCTTGGTGCGTGATGAACCGCCCAAGGGACGCCAAACAGCTAGTACTGCACTGCACAAGCTTGAGACGAGGCGGAGGCTGCATGTGCTCAATGGAAGTGATCTTATCAGGGTTCGCTTCAATGCCCCGGCTGGACATGAGGAACCCTAACAGCTTCCCTGATGGCACGCCGAACACGCGCTTCTCAGGGTTAAGCTTCAAACTGTACATGTGATGGTTGGTGAAGGTCTCTTTCAGGTCGCCGAGCAGCCCTTCGCTCTTCCTGGTTTTCAGCACCAGATAGTCAACGTATACTTCTAAGTTCCTTCCAATCTAGGGCTGGAAGGAGATATGCATAGCCCGGTGGTAGGTTGGACCAGCGTTTGTCAACCCAAAGGCCATTCTACTATAACAGTACCCATGAGGGTTATAAAAGTGATTTTCTCTTCATCCTCCTCTGCAATGCTAATCTTGTGGTACCCAGAGTACGCATCTAGGAAACGCAACAATTCACACCCTACCGTGCAGTCTACAATCTGATCTATGAGGGGCAGAGGGTACGAATCCTTCGAGTAGGCCTTGTTGAGATTGGTAAAGTCGACACACATCCTCCACCTCCCGTTGAACTTTTTGATGATCATGGGATTAGCCAGCCACTCAGGCTGAGCGACTTCCTTGACAATATCTGCATGCAGCAGCTTCTCCACCTCTTCTCGAATGGCCTCCTAGAGTTCTGGTGCCTGCCTCTGGACCTTCTGCCGGACTGGACGTACTCCGGGTAGCACCACCAATTGATGCTCAATCACCTCCCTGTGGACCCCGGTCATATCATATGGTTGCCACGCAAACACATCCGAGTTTGCCCGGAGGAAGGTGACGAGTGTGCTTTCCTATTTGGCGTCGAGATCGGCTCCCACCTTGACGGTCTTTGCGGGCATGTCTTCGATTAGGGAGACCATTTTAACCTTGCCGGACAAGCTGGGCGTGGCACAGGTCTTCGCACGAGAAGCCCCCACGTTGGTGGTGCCGGATGGCTGCGCGCAAATGGCCCAGGAAAAGTCCAGGGCCATCTTGTTGCACCACAGAGACTCCGGTCTGTCCACCTTGATGATGATGGGACCTTGCGGCACCGGCATCTTCAGCACCATGTACGCATAGTGGGTGACAACCATGAACCTGGCCAACACCCGTCGGCCTAGCAGGGCATTGTACGGGAGGTCGAAGTCCGCTACATCGAAATCGACCACCTTCGTACGATAGTTGTCCTCCTCCCCGAAGGTGACGGGCAGGCGGATCCGCCCCAGGGGTATCAACTCCGTCCCCGGGGTGACGCTACAAAACGGGAGGGCTAGAAGCAGCTCCCGCATCTAAATCTGTAGCTCCTGGAACGCCTTGGCGGACAAGAGGTTGATGGAACTACCTTCGTCTACCAGCACTCACCCAAGCTTCACGTTTCTGATCATTGGCGAAACCACTCTCGGGAGATGCCCCAAGCCGGCAGTGCTCTCAGGGTGGTTGGTGTGACTGAAGGTGATCGGCGCCTCCGACTACTTTAGCAGCTTGCTTGCCTCCGGGCTTGGAATGATAGCACACATCTCCCGCATCAGCAGCTTATCCTGACGGTTGGAGGCGTTGGTGGCCGAGTCACCATCAATGTATGCCACCGCATGCTTCGTCCGCTAGAAAGCTAGCAGAGTGGGTCCTTTGTCTTCATCGTTGCTGGGAGGGCGGCACTCCTTAAGCCGCCTCTCGACTAACTTCAACACGACCAGGTAATCAACCAAGTCGTGTGCATCAAACTTGTGGTTGGGGCAGTATCCCTTGCACCCTCCGTCTTCTCAGCGGTCATCTTGCCGACCCTGGCCGTCATCACGTCGGTCACAACGGTCACCCCGTCGATCGCGACGGTCATTCTGCCGTGGACTGGACTCCTTCTGGTTGCGCTTGACGGCCAAGACCTACCTAGCCTTAGACGCCTTGCGCATATTTTTCTTCTAGTTCTGGGAGCCAAAAATCTTAGAGGCCACAGGTTCTCCACCGCCGCCACCACCACTCGACTTCCCGGCCGCGTGCTTTCGGGCCTCTGCCCGCTCGAGCACACTTGTGCGCTAAAGTGAATAGCTCGACAGTTAAAGAGATGTTGCGGGTGGCCATCTTTTACGCCCTTGCGGAAGGCTATGATGATTTCTTGGCTAGAGATCTTGCTGATTGTGTTGTGGCAGTGGCTGAAACGTCGACTGAACTCCCACAGGGACTCTCCCTTCTTCTATTCCAGGGCGTGAAGATCGTCCTCCACTCTAGGTTGGATGTAAGAGCCCTGAAAATTCATGACAAAATGGTTACACAATTCCTCCCATGAGCTTATCGACACTCACGGGAGGTTTGGCGGCCAAGAACCGGTAGAGCCCGTCAAGAGTATAGGAATGTAACTGGCCATGACATTCTTAGTGACACCTGCTGCTTGCACCACCATGGTGTAGATATGCAGGAACTCTTCCGGGTTAGTCATGCCATCGTACTTCTCGACGGATGCCAGACGGAACTTCTCCGGCCACGCTGCGAGGTGCAACCAGGCATAGAACGCTTTGCACCCGACGTAGTAAGGAGGTCGACGTCGCTCGCTGAAATCTCGAGGGGACTTGGAGGATAAGGAATCCCCCTCATCATTGCCGGAGTGGCCACCTGAGCTTGAACCCACCGGCTCCGACCGATCCTGTGCCCTAACGCGGTGACGGGGCAACTCATCACACAGATCACCGCCATGCTGCTGACGACACTCCTCCATGCGAGTCCGGAGATCTTCTTGGCGCTCCCATCCCCGGGGGATGCTCGCAACGGTAGTCGGGCCGGTGCATGGTACTCCGTGCGAGCGGAGTCTGCATGCCGAACACCCTTTTCTTTGCTATAGCCCCCATGGTCAGAGTGCACTTGTCTTGGTCGGCTCAAAGCCTGTGTACGCTCCACATGTGGCTTCGATCGGGCCGCTCTAGAAGTGGCCGACCACCCAGACGTCTCCGCACGCTCCTGGGCCGCACCCACGAGACACGCGATGTCCTAAAGCCATGGCCTAGCTGGGTTATCCCTCGCTAGCTCCACCTGAGGATGCTCTAGAAGCATGCGGACATCATGTAGATTCTTGGCCGGTGAGACCTCGCTCAACGCTAGCCTCCGCCGGACAGGCAATGCCCCCCGCGGTAGGGGATGAGACCCCTTCGCTACGAGGAAGACGCCTCATCGTGGCATTGGTTATCCGGCCTGCCACCGGACACTCCGTCTCTAACTCCATATCCTCGTCCCAACATCGGTAACCGCTGGGATGCCTGGGACACTTGAAGAAAATCTGACGAAAGAAGAACTAAGAGGCGGATCAACTACTGCCCCTACCTGGCGCGCCCTTGTCGGCGTATTTCAGCTGCCAGGTTTTTCTGAGAACTAATACGGTGTTTGGCAGTGGGGGTCTGCGTAGTTAGATCTCCCCTCTTTCCGCACTTGTGGATGAACTGGACAAGAACGCTTAAGAACAGACCGAGATTACCTAGGTTCAGGCCCCTAGAGTTGGTGATAGCCCTAGTCCTGCTTAAGCTCTTGCTACTTGTGTCTACCACATGGATTTAAATAGAGCGCTATAGCGTCGCTATAGCGTTTTGGAGACGCCGGCGCTACGCTATTGCCCATTTTAACGCTATTGACGCTAAGACCGCTATAGCGCGAAATAGCGCGCTAAACCGCGCCGCAAACAGTCCAATTTAGCGTCGCTATAGCGTTTGGGCCAAATTTGACATGCAATCACCATCTGCTTCATCTTCATCTGATAAGTCCATCTCGTTGGCTGAAGATGAAGATTGAGTCCATCTACTGCTTGGCTCCGTCTCGTACTGAGTTTGTGTCATGTGTTTATGTGCTGTTAGACTAATATGCAGAGGAGCTGCAGAACTAATTTATGTTGGCTACTTGGCTTGTTGAATTTAAACAGTTGTTGTGAATCCCAGCATTTTGCATGTTTTTTAGGAAAACGCTAAATGGCTTAGCATCGCTATAGCGTTGCTTAGCGTTTTCGGGAGGCCTTCGCTAAACACTTTAGCGCGCTATTTAAAACACTGGTGTACCGTGGTTTCACTGAGGGGTCCCCCTTTACAAATGCACCCCTCCAGCCTTATACACTCAGGAGCTGGCCTGGGTAAAGGCAAAAGGGAAAAATACATGTCATTGTTGAAAACTTATCATTTTTTTAAGCTATGTAAACATACCAAAATATTCTTAGAAACAAAGTGTTATCATATAATCAATACTTCATTTTTTGGTATTTTTATGAAAGTTTTTTATGTTAAAATTATATATAAAAACAATTTAAACATAAAATATTAATTTTAAAATATTTTAAAAAATCATTCATTCAAATTGCTGCATATTAATAGCTCTATTTTTTAAGACTTTTAGAATGTTGGCATGGATTAAATAAAAATATTGGTTTTCCTCCAATCACACAAAGGACAATATGGAGCGATTGCAATGATACATACCGATTACACGGAGAGGATTATGCTTAAATACAATGGCACACAAGTATTATTTCATACCCGCTTGTAAGGCCTGACCTTTGAATCCTACAACTTCATACATTTCTTCCAAAGTGTTATATTGGAAAATTGTATACTGAAAACTATAAAAATCCTACAATTCAAGGCCTAAAAAGATCCTACCTTTCTTTTAACGAAATGGTGGTGTAATCAAATGCTATGTTGAAGGTACTCAACCAGTACCTCAAATTCGGTACAAATGGGCTCCTATTATTTAAGTTATGCCCTCAAATTACTCAAGAATATTTCTCATAAAAATATAAATTAGTTTGATCAAGCATGAAAATATGGGCCATGTCGACTGGTAACTAATCGGGGGGTTACCGTTGGCATTAGATTTGTTTTAGGGCTATGCGCAAGAACCAAGCTCAATGGTAACACAAGAAAAGGTTTATCCAGGTTCAGACCCTCAACTCAGAGGTAACACCCTAATCCTATGCTTTGGACTTATGTGTATGAGAAGATGAATTGATGATGCCTCTAGGGCCCTCTACCCCTCCCTTTATATAGTGCAGGGGGATAGGGTTACATGATCTTATCCAGTATATGATACCGAATTCTATTATATCAGCGCATGATATGAACCGACATTTACAGATACAAATCTCCTAATTGCATGGAGCTAAACTATATCCTCAGAAACATCCTTGGCGACCAAGTTGCATGTAGCTCGAGTGGTCTTCATCCCCATCCAGCCTATCCGAGTCGCCCCCTAGTTGTGACCTCATGGGCCTGCTAGAGGATACCCGAGGCCCATGTAGTCCACAGTAGCCCCCGAGTGCTTTGCAATCGAGTCAGATGTCTTGCTGACTGGTTGATTAGGCGGCTCCTGTAATCTGGAAAGAGATTGTAATGAACTCAAGAAGTCTTAAGTTTTATGTTGAGAGCAACGCCCGATTCGGTAATACCAAAATTCCGGCTATTGCCCTATTTGGCACATTACTCTATGGATGTGTTCGGCTACTTGACACCCATTCTCACTTTGTGAAAACAGCAATCGGCCCATCATGAAGCGTGCCTTAAGCCACGCAGTCTGTGGACTGCATGGGCCCCGGGTATCCTCTAGAAGGCCCATAAGGGAGCAGATGGGGGACGACTCAAGTCGGTTGATCGGGATAGAGACAACTCGAGTTATGTATGACTTGAGCACCAAGGAAGTTCCCGAGGAAGTAGTGAAACTCCATGTAAATAGGAGATCCGTACTTGCATATCATGCATCGGTATAACCGAATCTGGTACCATGCACTGCGTGTTACTGTGTAACTCTATCTCTCCCTGCACTATATAAAGGGCGGGGGTAGAGGCTATACGATCATATACGATCATACGCGATCATCAGATAGCTTATGCATATCATCTTCTACAATCATAATCCCAGAACACAGGAAGTAGGGTATTGCCTCCGAGTTGAGGGCCTGAACCTGTATAAATCCTTGTCTTGTGCTACCATCTGGTTTGGATATTGATCATGCCCCATACAAAATCATTACCGACGTTGACCTCGATCAGTCACCAGTCGACAGTTGGCGCGCCAGGTAGGGGCCTGCGTCATGATCATCGCCCAAGCTAGATGCCTTCGTCCAGATCGCCGCCCGTCGCTATGAGGCTGGGGCAGTCGCTACGCTTCGGCACCTTGGACTTCATTGCTGACGGCATCGGCAATCTTCATCTCTCCCCTCCTGGAGAGATCCCCAGCAAGAAGGTACACGTGATCAATGTGACCCATTGCCCTTTGGGTTGGAGCATTCTACATGTGCCTTCGGCAGATTGATCCGCTCACGGTCCCACTTTGCATCTTTCCTCGAAGAGGGCGAAGAGGGATTCGGCGGAATCACCCCCACGGGCATGGATCCAATCTAGCCCAATGAAGACTCAGCACCCCCGACTGGATCTCCCCCTGATCTTTGGAATCTTGCTATGACCTGTGCGCAGGCGGATCCCGAGACTGGGATAGGAGGTGACCACTCGAGGAATCGATCTACTGATCCAGTCGGACATAACCGATCGGACCCAACCATGTTCGTGGGAGTCATTAACACCGGCAAACCCATCGGACAAAGCGAGCAGGTTAGCATCTCGAAATATAACCATGATGAGCTTGCCGGCTGTGCACACGACCTGGCCATGGCGCAGGTCGATGATGCCATATAGTTGATGATGACATCATAGTTGATGTAGATTATGTGGAGAATGCCGTGAAGTGTTGCCAACTTGTCGTAAATGAAGAGGTCGAATATGAAGTAGTCGATCGAAGACTAGTCGACGTTCATGCTGGCGAAGTAGTCGATGAAAATCTTGATGACTACCACATTGACGTAGTGTTGGTCATACCTGTGATGGACATGGTCACATCATCCTCCCGTTCATGACTGTGAGTCGTCCTCGACTCATTCTCATTTGTCTACAAAAGAATAGCTCAAAAGAAAGGAAAAGCAACAAGCACATCATTTGCAATCAAATTGTTAAAATCAAATCGATTAGGAACCACATCCTCCCCTTCTTGAAATTTTTCATATAATTTCGAAACAGAGCTAGAGTCACTTGATGTCTTCTGATTATTGATAGTTTTGCTCTCCAGTTGATCAAATGGTTGTACATTGTAAGAAAAATTTATATTTGAGCAAATGTACACTCGATTCACCATGTAATTTTCTTTATCATCATATTTACCCACAATATGAAAAGTGTTTCTAGGTAAGCAAGGGAAATTAACAAGTCTCTCCTCTAAATTTTTTGTATCACATAGAACATCAAATTCAATGTAACCCAAAGTATTTAAAGAAGACAATAATTTTAGCTCATCATTTTCACTCGCATTATGAATAACATGTTAATTTTTAGCACAAGTGTTTGATTTTGAACTAAATGAAACATATTTATTCACTAGTTATGACACAGATATAAGTGAAGCATTATCACGCAACTCTTCTTTATCACAAGAAACATCGAGCAAATCATTTTGTGATAAAGGTAAATCAACAATTGGTTCTACAATATGAATAGTGGTAAGTTTCAACAAATCAATATCGTTCTCATATATAATGAGTGTGATACCTTTTTCATTACCTTTATTTTTTCTCCTCAGCTGAAGTAGGTACATCCTCAATTGTATGTGTTGGAAGCAGAGGTGCAGCAATAAGCGTCTCTTCATTCTTCTCATTCTCGTTTTTATTATTTACACTTGCCTGCAAAATTTTAGTCGTGCAAGAATACACACCATTCTTACAAACAGATGTGTTGGTTTTTCGTACAACTTTCTTGTTTTTTATTTTATTTTTCAGCTGCACAAACAATAGCAAAGGTTTGTAACAGAGAAACAAATTCGTTATCAAAAACAATATTGTATATTTTCTCATTAAGTCCACATAAGGATCTATCCTCCTTTTCTCTATCAGTTTCCTCCAAACCACAACGTAACAACAAATTTTACAATTCTTCATAGTAAACGGTCACTGGTTTATCACCTTGTTGTAAACCTTTTAGTTTGTTTAGTAAATTTTTATGATAATAGACGAGAAGAAACCTATCCCTTAATTGTTGTTTCATGTCTCTCCGAGTCGAAGGTATCCCAAGAAGAAAACAATATGCCTTCCATTTAATTGATACATTATTAATTAAAGCACTAGCAGCTGTCATAACCTTTTCTTTATCAGAAATTCTATGTCGAGCAAAAATTTTATCTACTGCTATTTTCCAATCAATAAATGCATTAGGTCCAAATTTTATATCATATAAAGGAATGTTCTCAATGATATTACCATGCTTGTTGGTAGAAATTGATGTGGAACTCTTCTTTATTTTCTCCTTATGATGGAGCCAATCAAAATTTCTTCTGGCCTCCTCACCAATGATGCTTTCATTCCAACTGGTGGCTGATGGTTGCAATCTTCCCATTCCAATGTATACTCCGATCATTATTATTAGAAAATACAAAATAACACAAAAGTAATATCCCTGTCAACTACTAGGTTTTGAACGGTGGAGTCATACCTTCTCAAACGTCATACCATGCTCTTACAAGTGTTCTTACCAGCACTGCAGAAGGTACAACCAGTGGCTGGTTCATGATAATAAGACGGGTGTGAACGATTGCAAGTTCAAACCAGAACTGATAAGAAGTATGTGGAGCTTGGATAGGCAATTGATAGTAGCAAGGGATATGCAATTATCAAAATCAGATTAGCAAAGCTGAATTTATATGCAAAGTATTTGTCAAAGTTGCTGGCCTAAACTTGTTCGTAGAACTAGTTCAAGCAAGCGAGAATACAATATGCAAACCCTTTTGAATTTTTTCCTTACTTTTTTGTGCGGCTCCTTTGTTTGCACTTGACCTTTTCTTTTATTTTCTTTATTTTCTATCTTTTTTTACTGGCAGATAAAACTACAACACTGAATTTTCGGTCTCAAAAGACAGCAGATCTTCCAACAACGGTTTTCAGATTTTTTGTAATCACAAACGTAAAAATACACAACTACAAAGTTATAGATCATTTTCTGCCATGCAATTTGCATATATAGAAGTCCGAATTTGGATAAAAGATCTAGGAGATTTGGGCCCCGCAATATAGACTGCTCAGAAAAATCCGAGACAAATACAGAAACACTTCCAACGCGATTTTGGATATGAAGATGGAGTTTTTGGAAGTTGGTTCAATGGACCAAATTGTAGAAATTTTTCCGAGCTACAATTTATGCTCTGCGTTTGTCCAATTTGGAGTTCGGACAAAGGTGATAATGGCAAAATACCAAACTAGACAGATTGGCACCTGGTTTGGATGCGGCGGCGACGACGACGTGATTGCGTTGGACTCGACGTCAAGATGCAAGACTCAAACAAGACGAAGAATTTAATATAAACCAGCAAAAAAATGATGACGATGGATACAAATTCAACAACATGAATCTGAGAACGAAATCACAAATGGTACAAAGTGGCTTGGACGATACACGAGATGACGAACTCAAATCTTTTTGTGGGACAAATTAGGTAATGGATGAACAACAAACGAGATGGGATACAAAAATACCTGACAGGCAACCGTGCTCTGATATCATTTGATGGGAGACGGGGTCCCGATCTTCCGACAGATATGGACAAACACGAGTGGAGGGGAACTCGACGTTGACGATCCGACCTTGAACAGCACCGATCTAGGACTACAATCGCTACACCACCGTCTCCGTTCGTTATCAACCACTTAAGCACACGGTCGACCTCACTATGAAGGCTAGCTCCTGCAAGTGAATCGAGAACACAAACAAGAACGAAGAAGAAGCAATCTCGAAATTGAAGATTGATATTAAGATCACGAAGTTGGGGTTCCACAAACCGAATATCGGCGATACTTGGATGGCGGAAAATTATCTAAGAAAAACCCAAGTCTAAACTAGCGACGGCAACTGAATTTATAACGACAATTAGGGTTTGGGGCACAGCCTAGGAGGTACAGGGGCCATGGGTCCAAAGTGGAGCGTCACAGCGCCCGGTAGACTCTAGTCATAATTTTGTTTCCACGATTCCTATTGATCCGTTAGGAATTTGGAGGCGGGACTGTATCCGTTGGAAATATATCATCGAGAGCTTGTCTGTGCGTACCAAGAACGTTCAAAATGGAGTTCGTATGCATCCAGGGATCCATTTTAAGTTGACTGCACGGAGATGGCCGAACCTGACTCGTGGACAAATTAGGCTCTCTCTTGGGCCGGCCTTGCAACGATGTGGCTTGTAGGACTAGAGGGCGTCGAAGTGGTGGAGACGTGTCTTTCTTGAATACGTCTTGAGCTTGGGGAGGTGGCCACAGTGGTGGCCGAACTGCTGGCGGCGACAACGCAATATCAGCATGATGAGCTTGCCGGCTGTGCATGCGACCTGGCCATGGCGCGGGTCGATGATGCCATATAGTTTATGATAACACCATAGTTGATGTAGATGATATAGAGAATGTCGTGAAATGTTGCCAACTTGTCGTAGATGAAGAGGTCGAATATGAAGTAGTCGATCAAAGACTAGTCGACGTACATGCTAGCGAAGTAGTCGACGGAAATCTTGGTGACCACCACATTGACGTAGTGTTAGTCATACCCAATGTTAGCCTAAACGCTAGTCAAGTGCTAGACGGATACCTACAGACTAGATACTAGGCGGACTAGACGAAGACTAGGTGGCCTAGACGTTTTTTTTATTTTTCTCAAAAATATAAAAAATATTGGTATCCTACTTATCATATACATCATTTTACAACTCCAAATATATGACTTATCCCTTAAATTAAATACACAAAATACATCCATAGACATATTAAGCATGAAAATTGAGAGAATCGATCTCATAAAGGCATTGACACATAGTCATTACTCATTAGCATAGCCATGTTGTCATAGTCTCACCTCTCATGTCATAGATACAGTGTTAAATAGACTCAAAGTCACAGTCTCTTTCCACAAATAAAACATAGTTCCCACAACATCACGTCACACAAGTTCACGACGATGCCTCTTCACATATTTGGGCCATGGGTGGGCTGGTTCACTCGATTCACCAGCCTGGCCATCTCCTAGTCGGTCACTAGGCGTTGACTAGGCCGCCCCAAGCCCGCCTAAACCAGTCCCGACCCACCCGCCTAGTCCGCCTAAGAACGCCTAGGATCGCCTAATTGGGATTTCCACCTAACTCATCGACTAGGGCCTAAACAAGGCGGAAAGTTGCAGACTAGCGACTAATTTCCGCCTAATCGGCCTAGGCGGCAGACTAGGCGAGCACTGGTCATACCTGTGATGGACATGTTTACAGCTTATCAATTGAAAACCAAGGCCTAGTTTCAAGTTTTTGATGAAAATGTGGAGTCCGCTGTTGAGCTGCGCAACAGGACATTGAGGGCCGTCGCTCCGGTGCATCAATACATCTATCCCGAAGAAGAGTTGTCGTCTGACGCCGATGTTGTGATGGCGTGACTCAAAGATGCCCTGCACAGCTCAAGGCCTTTACAAAGGAGGCGGCGACAAACTGTACGAGCCAAGCCTTGGCCATCATGAAGTAACACTACCTTGATATAGACTTTGATGTTGTACGGGAGGGCTTCACCTGCTCTGAAGAAGAAGCCTTTACTCTTATGGAACAAACCAAAGAAACCTCTGCCACTTTGATAGAGAACATGGATCTGTGAACACTTTGTCTTCATTTGGACAATGCTGTAATATGTCCACCTGTCAATCCTCGATACTACTAATGTCGTTTATCTGAGTACTTGATTTATCCTACCTTTCGTGTAACGCTTCTTGCCGACTAGCCCAGCCCGCGAGTGCTAGATATTAGTGCTTGGCTTTCTCTCTACGCACATGCCGAGTAACTAAACAGTGTCAATTGCAAATATTAGCGCCACTACTCAGGAATTTCATGATTCCCAAATTTTACAATCGTATGTAAAGAGAAAATAATCTTTATTGGTGAGATAGGGTGCGGTGAATCCGCACACTATTTAGTATACCCCCAACTTACTACTTAGTCCTATACGACTGAGTAGCAAGTGTTGGCGATTCTTACGCTCAAAGAAATTAATCCGCAAGCGGACGGATATCGCTTGTAGTTTTCACCAGGAGTATTCCTAGAGTTATCGAATCCACAGGGAACGAGGGTTTTAAAGAGATATTCCTCTATATCTTAATTATTTAAAATACCAGCCAGTCTAGGTAACGGGCGTTAGGATAAATGAAAAGACCGGGACACACACACACACATACGATAAATATTCACACAAGAGAAAGCTACACTAGCTAGATAGACAGTTGGGAGGACAACGAGTCAAGTTTTAATAAGTTCACAAAGTAGTGTGATCCAGTTTAATTGAGCGAGCTTAGGGTAATCAACTAGTGGTCCACTTGATATTCGTCGTCGGAGCTCGGACACTCACTACTACCCGCTATCCTGAATTGGAATCCCGAATGGTTATGATCGTTCCGATTTGGCTCTACTGGTCCAAAGCCGGACGCTGTGGGTTACGAACGAGATACTTAGTATCTACGGATGGATAGGGCTGTCACCACCTACCACCTACCACATATACGTGGGCCCGGGTGTAAACCGAGTTAGTCCTAGTCTCAGACACCACGTCTGCGACTATTCCTAATCAATCTTCCTCAGTACTAAAAGAAGTTGATCTAGGTTCAATGCCTGGCTCTAACAGTATATGAGTGAGAACCTAAACTGATTCCAGACGAATACAAGCTACCGGTAAGGCAAATCTACACAACTCATTTATGTAGATATACTCAGCTCAAATAAAGTTCAACACATAAGCAATGAATGAAGTGATCTCACTAATTGAAACAATTAGGAAAGGGTACAAGAGCTATTACCCGAATTCCCGAAGACACTTCCGGAACTCCGAGCTTCAGCTCGACTTGACTCTAACTCCCAACTTCTACTAACTAAGAGCTACTCTAATAAGTGGAATGAAAGTGTGGAATGTGTTGTGTGTTGTGTTACAAGTGAGGTGTAGGGGTCCTTTTATAGTGTTCCGCAGCCAACCGGGGTGCTCCACGTGTAGGGACACGTGTCATCCATCCCTCCTCCAAAGGGGAACCCGAGGGGGCTCAAGAGTGGGTCGGCCGGCCTAGGTGGGTCGGCCGACCCACCTCCTTCGTCTCCCGGCCGTGGATTTTGCATGGGATGCGCTCTTGATGGTGTAGATCATCCCCTTAAGCTGGTGCATCAAATGGACTTGCGCAAGAAAGGAATCCAAGGGAATCGTATGCTCATTTGTGAAGCAACCGTGTCCATTCGATCAAACCGACGGTAGTGGATGGTCTAGATGGCTTCATTTTGTGTTTTTATGCCACTGGGAAGAAGACAGGGCTGGATTGGTGACGTGGCTGGGTCGGCCAACCTAGGTGGGTCAGCCGGCCTGGCCTGTTGCCCGGTCTGGCCCTGGTTTGTCCTGTTTTGCACCTGTAGACCCAAAACTCACCAAAACTCGTGGAACTTTATTAGAATAAATAAAATGTTAGTACAAACCTTGATTTTCCCTCGAATAGCTGGAATTCCGGAATATGTTGACGTGTAAAATTGGTGTTCGTTTGACGTCAACAGCAAGTCACACGAGCAATCATTTTACACCAAGTTCAAATATAGGATTCAAGAGTAAAAGCGACGTAGCTGCTAAATGTTTCAGGTATTAGCACATCCGATCCGTCTTCACGTTTTAGTCGATAAGCCCCCGGGCGAGTCACCTCATCGATCACATAGGGGCCTTCCTAGAGTGGGGAGAGCTTGTGCTTGTGCTTGTAATGCCTTCTGAGGGCCAGATCCCTTTAGGGAACGCACGGCCCCGCACGTTGCACTGATGATAGCGACGCAGGCCCTGCTAGTACTCTAACCTCCCTTCGTCCGACTAGTTGTCCTCGTAGTTTTGAACTCGCGGAGACCGAAATTTCAGTTAAGTCGGTAGAACCGCTTCTGAGCCATACACTAGGAAAAAGGGTGTCTCCTCGGTCGCTCGACTTGAGGTTGTGCTGAGCCCCCAAAGAACCGAAGGCAACTCCTTAACCCAAAATGTGGCGTATGGATTTAGGCGATAGAAAATCCTTACTTTAAGTCCTTGTAGAATCATTCCATTGGCACGTTCTACCTGCCCATTGCTTCTTGGGTGGGCCACTGAGGCGTAACAAATCTTGATGCCGATAGGCTTTTCGTACTAGGGAACTCGCTGCCGCATGATGTCCGCATTCCCCCGAGTGGATGTCATTTAAAAGATCATGGTCTTCTTACTCAGATATGCAACACCTTAGTACTCTAGAATTGCTTTTGTAAAAAAACTCGTCCCCGACTACCTTATGGCTTTTGCTTCAGTGTGTTATGCACTCAGCTAGGCTGCGATCATCTGGTAACTCATCTTTGAGGAGATAATCTAAATATGGCTGTGTCCACCGGGGGTTGATTGATAACACCTCCTCTTCCGCATGTCCTTCTTACTGTTTGACTTGCGGCTGTGGAAGTTTGATAGATGGCTTACGCAATTTTTTGATGAAAACACCAGTAACCACTTGCGCCCGACTGGATCCCATCTACGCTAACTCATCTGCTGCTTCATTGTCTCAACGGAACACATGTGTTAGCTCTAAACCGTCGAACTTGTTCTCCAATTTCCTGATCTCCCGACAATAGGCTGCCATGTTTGTCGCCAATACAAGACTACTCCTTTTGTACTTGATTGACCACGAGTTGAGAATCTCCGTGTACCATTAACCGCCATATGCCGAGCGATATGGCAATGCGAAGTCCGTGGATGAGGGCCTCGTAGTCAGCGGCATTGTTGCTGCTAGAAACATGATATGAAGGACGTACCGTAGCTTTTTGCCAGTTGTAGATATGACCAAAATTCTAGCCCCGCGCCGCTGAGCATGAGTGAACCACCAAAGTACATTGTCCAGTACTCGAGATTCTCTTCTTCTGTTGGGGTTTGGGCCTCCGTCCATTCCACTACGAAATCGGCGAGTACTTGAGATTTAATAGCCAACCGAGGCTTGAATTTTCTTTCAAAGGCTCCAAGCTCGACTGCCCAATCTGCGATTCTCCTAGTGGCTTCCCGATTGTGGAGTATATCCCCAAGCGGAAAGGAAGTGACCATCGAAATCTCATTATCTTAAAAGTAATGCTTATGTTTTCACGACATGATGAGCACGGCGTACAAAAGCTTCTAAACATGAGGGTACCTTATTTTGGAGTCGCCCAATATCTCACTAACGAAGTAGACCAGGCACTAGATCTTCTGAAGGGAACCATCCTCGTCCCGTTCCACAATCAATGCGCTGCTGATTACGTGAGTCGTGGCACCGATGTAAAGCAAGAGAGGCTCCTGGGGCATGGGCGGGACCAACATCGGCGATGTAGTAAGGAACTTTTTAAAGTATCCGAAGTCTTCTTGTGCTTCTATGGTCCACTTAAAACCGTCTTGTCCGCGGAGAAGCTCAAAGAAAGACACGCCGCGTTCCCTGAGTCGAGAAACGAATCAGTTGAGTGCCACGATGCATCATGTGATCTTCTGCACGTCCTTCTGATTGGTCGGGGGCCTCATCTTCATGATCGCACTGATCTTTTCTGCATTGGCCTCGATCCCCCGATGAGATACGATGAATCCGAGAAACTTGCCAAATGAAACCCTGAAAACGCACTTCTCAGGATTCAGCTTCATCAGATATGCCCTTAGACTCTCGAACGTTTCGGCCAAGTCCACGATGAGATCGAGTTTGGTCCGAGTCTTCACGATGATGTCGTTGACGTATACTTCCACGTTGTGGCCGAGCTGGGTGTGAAAGCACCGCTGTATGGTGCGTTGATAAGTAGCACCAGCATTCTTCAGCCCAAACGGGATTGTGAAATAGCAAAAAGCACCAAAACGCGTGATGAACGATGTCTTGATGCAAACTTCCTCCTTCAGGTTGATCTGATGATAGTCTGAATAGGCGTCTAGAAAACTTAGGAGCTCACACCCAGCGGTGGAATCCACCACTTGATCAATGCGGGGGTGCCTGAAAGGAACCTTGGGGCAGGCCTTGTTGAGGTCAGTGTAGTTGACGCACATGCGCCATGTTTTATCCTTCTTCTGCACCAGGATCGGATTTGCTAACCATTTGGGATGATATACCTCCTTGATGAACTATGCTGCCAACAACTTGGTATTCTCCTCCTTGATGCCTTCCTTCCGATCTGGTGCAAATCTTCGCAAACATTATTTAATTGGCTTGGCCTTGTCGTCAACGTGCAAAGAATGCTCAATCACCTCCCTCGAAACAGCAGGCATATCCGAAGGCTTCCAAGCGAACACATCCTGGTTTGCTCGGAGGAAAGTGACAAGCACGTCTTCCTATTTGTTGTCAAGCCCTGTCCCGATAACGGCCGTTTTGGCCGAGTCAGACGGGTCCAACACTATCTTCTTGGTCTTCTCAGCCGACTGGATGGCTTCTTGGCGGGTATGTCTCCCTCCTCCTGAAGAGAGGCGACTACCTGTCGGATCTTCTCCATCTCAGCCGAAGTCTCAATGGCCTGCGCCATCTCATAGCTTTCGCTGTCGTAGACCAGAGATTGCTTCACGTCACCAGGTATGGCGATTACGCCATTGGGCCTCGGCATCTTCATGACAACATAAGTGTAATTAGGTACCACCATAAATTTGGCGATACTTGACCTTCCCAACATTGCCTGATATGCCATCTCGAAATTGGCCACTTCAAAACTCATACTCTAAGTCCGATAGTTTTCCTTGGTCCCGAACATAACGGGTAGCAAGATCTGCTCGAGTGGTACTGCGGACGTTCGGGGATTACCCCGTGGAAAGGAGATGACCCCCGCCGCATTTCGAAGCGAGGAATCTTCATTTGATCCAAGGTCATGATGAAAAGGATATTAATCTCGCTCCCACCATCGACCAGGACCCTCTTCAACTTGTTCCCTTGAATGACCGGATCCAGTACCAGCGGGTACCTCCCGGGGAAGGCTATCCGATTCGGGTGATCCATCCGATCAAAGGTGATATGAACCTCCGAACCGCACAAGTACTTGGGGGTTGTGGGTATGATCGAAACCTCATCCGCTTGGACTCATACGCGTCGAAACCTCCAAATATATAGCTGATCTCGCGCTCATCATCCTGGTAATCTCCATCGGGCTTCTTGTCATGGTCTCCTTTAGCCGCTGACCGCTTGGAGTTGTCGGTGAACTTCTGCAAAATAAGGCAATCCTTGGCGGCGTGCTTTCCGCGGGGGTGACAGGGGCAGACTGCTTCCATGACCTTGTTGTAGTCGTTGTCGTTGGGGAGCTTGGGTCGGTTGCGCTCCACATTCTCGACCATCTCGTCCCCCTTGCTCTTCTTATCCTTTGGTTTGTCTTGCTCATCGTTGGGCTTCTTCTTGGAGCCTCCGTCGTGGCCACCGTGATTCATGATGGCCTCTTTGGCATTGGCTTCTTGATCTGCCATTGTGAACATGGCCTTCAGAGTCCGCGGGGGTTCCCGAGTCATCTGTCTGATCAACTCCTTTGATTTGCTGCCGGTGAAGAAGGCATCGATGACGGTTTGTTCTGAACGTCCCGGATCTCATTGTTCTTCTTAGTGAAGCGCTTAATGAACTCACGGAGAGCCTCGCTCTTCCAGCGATGTAGTTGTCCGATCTCCAATCTCCAAGCAGGCCTTTCGTAGGTCCCCTGGAAATTGGCGATGAACTTCTCTTGAAGATCATCCCAAAACTTGATAGAGTTCTTCGGGAGTCCTGTCAGTCATTGATGCGATATGCTGTCCCGATCTTCACGGCGTAGGATTTCAAACAAGATAACTAGCTGCAAGCAGCCGGGATAACTAGTGCAACCTGACAAAACACCTCGAAGCCAACCACCGTCTTGATACGGCAACCTGAATCGAGTATTCGCCCAACCACACTCTTAAGAACCAAGCCACACAACCTGCACACAAGGAGCAGGAGCACAGATTGGGTGCCGATGAAGCGGCGGGGGTCCAAGCCACACAACCTGCACACGAAGGAGCAGGAGCACAGATTGGGTGCCGATGAGGCGACGGCTTCCGTAATCTCCGCGAGGAAACCACAAGAGCAAAGGGGTAGAGATCTCTCTCTGATCTTGTTAGCACACAGCTAAACAAAGGGGTTTGTATTCAGATTATCAAAAGTTCTCAAATAGATGGAGTACATGGGTATTTATACTAGGAACATCCCTCCTAGTTTAGGTGTGAAAGCAAAAAGAAACTAAAGAAGTTCTCTTGGATATAGAAGAGTCTTTTCAGTTTCTCGCGCAGCACTTAACAGCCTGTGCAGTCTTTAGTAAATTGGTCATTACTCCTTAATGGGAAGTCCAAAAGACACACCGTTTGTTGCGTTGGAAAGTAGACTCAATTATCTTTCCAACCATATGCATTAAGCCCACCAAAACGTGACAGGTTGGTGCGCCCAACTCTTGTAAGTTGTGGTTCATGTTGCACCGTAGCTTGAGCAGCAACCATGTCAGCTTCCACGTCATTCTTGTCCATGTACCTTCTCTTGAGCATCATCCATTTCGTCATGCGTAAACCTAAGCAACAAGAGGGTAGAACTTTTAGGTAGTATAAAATTCTCTTCATTTATAATATTAATTTCAGAAAGGAGTGAAGTCACCTCTTGTTGTAGTTTCTTCGCACGGCTGCGGGTAATTGGTCCTTCGATAGCATTTGAAGGTGTAGCATGTGTTGAGGTACCCAGGATGTCCTCATCACTTGCGCTCGCGCAGGCCTCCGCCGCCGACGCCGCTGCTCTCCGCCGCCGATGTGGCCCGCTGCTGCGCGCTGACGCTGCTGCTCACCACCGCCCACCGACACCGCTGCTCTCCGCCTTCGACGCCGCTGTTGCGCCGCCGATGTGGCCCGGTTCTGTGCTGCTACTCACCGCCGCCCGCCGACAGCCCGTCGATCTACTCTTCTCTACCTCTCTGATTTGCTCGATTGGCAGCTTACAGAGTTTTTTTCACTTTTTATATTGTTTTTTCAGTACTTCTGTATGCTAAATTTCTGTACAATCGTACTGAAAAAAAAGATCACCTGCACTAAATGCAAAACGCAGGCGCCTGTGTTCTAGTCGGTCTCAAAAAATATATATCACCGTGTCGAAACGACATGTGGTATGCATGCCGGCTAGAATATTATGATAACATAATAGCTATGACCTAGTACTCGTGGAAACCCGGATCAAATCTTAGATCTATAGGTACGTATGCAATTTTAGATTCGGTCAAAGATACCATTTTCCACGTGTACCTATAAAAAACATTATTACCTAACCTATCGTTGTACACAAGATTCGCATACCACTACATGCATCCGCTACAAGGCCAAGTGGCCACCCCACACGCCCACTCCAAGGCCCATCGTCCACTCCACCCAACCCTTCTCCTAATTATAAGAGTAAATTATATTGTAGGTCCTACAAGTTGTCCTAGGTGTTGGGCTTGATGTCGCGTACAACGTGCTCGAGCATGCCAACTAGTTTGACCACACCGAGGGTGCCCATGCGCTCTATGCTAAGGTATGCGTGTAGCTTCGCTAGGCCAATGGTGCGGTGCATGCTATCGATGTAGCCCCGCCTCGATCGGCATAAAATGCCTTGCATGCATCACACACCAGGCCACGATAGACCATGTAATGTCCACGCGGACGAAAGTGTAGCACTACAATAGCGTTGGCGCCGCGTCTAGCTATAGGAAGAGGCAATCATGAGTGTCACAGAAGATGTTGTCATAACTGTCACCTTCCACAAGCACATCGACGTAGGTGTTAGAGCTATTGGTGATGACAAGGAGGTGGCCTACCCTAACGATGTTGTTGAGGACTGAACACCTCAACGGACAACTAAAGAGAGAGGCAAAGAGAGTATGCCATCACATATTCACATTGCCTCATAGAGCCATGACCCAACGGAGGCCAGCTGGCTGAAGCCACCCAAACAACGTTAGGCTATAAGATTACACCTCAAGGCCTTGCCAGAGTTAGCCTTTCTCCATCCTAGGGCTCTGCTACGAGACGGCCCCATGCCAGCCACTGCCTCATACCACTCCTCGTGTCACCCTAGATATCACACGACATCCTAGGGCTCTACTACGAGACGGCCCATGCCAGCCACTGCCTCATACCAATCCTTGTGTTGCCCTAGATATCACATGACATGAGAGGCTATACCTCCTCGTCTTAGGCACTAGCATCTACGCCTCCTCGGACACCTCCTCGCACTGGACTCACAGCGGCCTAAGCCTGCTTCTGCACATTGCACGAACTCCATCAAGATGGGTGTTGCTACTATGGCTAACCACAACAATGTTGGCCCTAGTGGACGTTAGCTATGAGGGGTGAGTAGAAGAGCACTTGGCATGGTTACGAAGATTGGGCGACAGATTGCTAGAGTAGAGAGAGTGAGGAAGGATAGAAGAAAAAGGGCCACAACGACGGACTACTGGGGAATGAGCCACAGGAGGATGAGGTATGATAGGGTACATGCCCTCTCGTACTCTCTACTATGTGTGTTAGCGAGAGAGAGAGCGGAAGTGAGGAGAGAGACCATGAGAGGAGAGAGAGGAAGGGAAATAAGAAATGATGACACTTGTGCAATGTAGCCACGTGTCTGATGACGTAGTAGTCCATCAAACGATCCTTTGCATACTAACTTTCGACCTAACTGAAATAGCAACACAACTTCTTATACTCAAGTATCTCATTCTTAGAGTTGTAGACCTAAAAAAATCATGGAAAAAATTCAAGAACCTAGGGTGCAGTTTAATCTAATTTTAACCATAAACCACTTTTCACTTCCCATTCCACCTTGCCAATCCCTAGCGTTCCACCCACAATCTCAAACCCTAGCTCTCAACCTTGACCCTTGATGTCCCAGCCCCTACCACTTTCCGCAATCCCCTTCCTCGTCACCTCCACCCAAGCCTACTCTAGCGCTCCTCCCTGGCATGGCCTTCCTTTCTCGCGCTCCTCCCCTACACGGTCTCTCTACAATATCTCCTTAGAATAGATCGATGTCGTACGTTGGGAGGAAATGGAGAACGAATAGCACAAAGAGACGTATGCGTAAGGAGGATGTAGGAAGGTGATACAACATTGAGACAATATGCATGAGGATCCAGCTACATGTGGCATCCCTATTCCGTAGTGAAGGACCCTCCCATAGACCTCGGGTAGTGCTAGGCTATTGGGAGCCTCTTCTACCCTTTTAGATTTGCAGAGGAGTGGCTGACACAGGAATACGACACACATTAGAAGTCAACTATGTGTGGAATCCCTTTTCAGCAATGGCGATGGATTGAAAGTGCATCTAGGCACCTAGTTGATTTTGGTGATTAAATTTGAGTATAAGGACAACACACTATTTACTAAGAGGGTTGCAACAAAAAATGGTTTCTAGATGTCTCAAGCCCATTGGACGAAGTTTAGCATAAGAGAGAGACACCAATCCCTTCACGTAGTCAAAACACATGGTTTTGCACTGTTAGAGCATCTGATAGGAGGCACACCAGATTGTCTGGTTTTTCAGAAACTGAGCACTCTGTTTTCATTTCCTAAATTCCATTTGAGTGTCTGGTCCGACATATTGGAGTATCCACCACTTGTGAGATTGGAGTGTCTGAAATTTCTAGATTCACGTACACCGTCTTTTCCCATGATTTAATTTGTTGAGATTGGAGTATCCGATGTTTTATATCAGAGTTCCGGTACCCCTCAAGTAATGAAAGGATCTCTATGGCCTAGAGGGGAGTGAATAGGCATTTTTAATTTTTTTATTATTCTTTGATTAAGCAACAAAGTTAAGAGTGACCCAATTTTAGGTTCTAGTGCCCTAGCAAGCGGAAGCAATTAAAACAAGTCGCACTAATAACCCAATCCATCCATTCAATGCACCTAAGTAATCAATAGCAATTCAAGCGGAATGTAAATGCGGAAGTAAATGAGATAAAGAAGACGTGACACGGTATTTATTTCACCGAAGTTCGAAGCCGCAACGCCTACTCTCCGTTGAGGCTAGCCCTTCCGCACAAGGACTAGCTCTCTCTCTAGCCACACACCTCACTTACTCCTCGGTAGTCGTTCCGCCACTCCGACAAGGTGGACTCCGTCACCTATACACCAACTTGAGAGTAGCCACACGCCAAGGCCAACTCCCAAGCCCACTCCTCTAAAAAGAACATCGTCTTCAAGAGTAATAAGCCCGAAATGCCCCGATCATGCCAAATCGAAGAACTTTCATGAAGCTCGGTTGGGGGAAGGTAGGTGGTTGGTGAAGTGGTGAATGAAAGGCTAAAGAACACCCCTTGGATAAGTAAATGTTGGCTTTAGGTGAAATGGAGCAGCAAACCTCATAAATGGCTGCCTACCGAACTCAATTTATACCCCCGGAGAGAAACTAGTCGTTGGAGCTCGGGAAGGCTCCAAAAACTAGCCGTTACAGTGCCCGTCGGACCCGGTCCGATGACCATCGGACTCGGTCTGATGCTGTAACCTAGTCTCAAAACAGCCGGACTCGGTCCGACGGTGGTCGGATCTGGTCCGATGGAGGTGAAAGTGCAGGGAGTAGGAGCCGTCGAACCCAGTCCGTCGGTGGTCGGACCCAATCCGATGAACACTGAAAATACTAAGCTCAAGGATTTTGAAAGATTCATTCTTTTTTATGTCTCACTTAGAATTTTATATGTTTGTAGCATACTTGTGGACAAAGAGAAGGCTAGGGTTTCATGTGAAGTGATAAATTGGCATGATCAAATCATTTAGACCCCTCTTGAAGCATGGGCAACAAATAAGGAAAATCTAACTACTCCTACATCTACGCATGACCTCACCACTCGCCCGATCATGTTTAGAACATCTTGTAGCAGCTCAAAAGGTGGCCGATGCCACGCTAGGGTTCCATGAAAAGACCAAAAACCCCCTAGCAATAATCATTGCGTAAATATCCACGTCATCAATACAACTAAAAATTAGGCTCAACGATGCTCACAAGTAACTTATCCGATTTTTCAAGATTTGAGTTGTTTGTCTGTTGGGAATTGTTGCATCGGACTATCCGGTGTTTTACATTGGACGGTCTGATGTACGCAGAAATATTTACCCAACGTCTAGTTCGAGCCACCTATTTATTCTCTTCCCCCACCGAACCAGCTAGGGTTATGTGATATCCACATTTTAAAAAATCATAAATATCATCGCATCATCATTCTATGTGATTTAATTTTTCCAAAAAGATTGTTTTATTGAAAATGTGCATGTTATAATTTCTGAAAACAAAATTAAATATTTAAAATTTAAAATAATTATTTGCAAAAAAATAAATAACAATATTTTTGTATTTGATATTTTGTTTTAGGGTTAATTAAAAATAAATATAATTTTAAATTTAATATAACATTTTGTAATTGTAGTTTTATTTTGGTAAAATGTATATTCAAATAATTATATGTATATGCTACCCAAATAAAATGGGAATTATTTTACCTTCTCTCTCCATCTCTCTTACAAGTGGGCCCATCCCTCATCCTCCTCTCTTTCTATTATCTTAACTTCTTCCCTAACCTTCCATGACAAAGCTGACCAACATGTCATTCCCTTGCACTGAATGGATTATTGAACCTTCAACATTTTGGATTTGTCCTTTTATTTTCCCACAGCAATCAACCGAAGCCCACGTCCTCCACCTCCATTCACACATTGTCTTCCCTTTCCCTACTTCCTTGTCTTCCTCAGCATTAAAACGATGCAACTTGATCTTCAACTTGCAACCCAACTTGTCCACTTGCACCATCTAATCATTCGAGCATGCTCTATAAACCTTCATGTTCCTATCTCTCCTTCCTCGGGCATCTAGAGGGAGAGCTAGCAAACCAGGAGCAGAGCTCCTTCTGCTTGTTCTTTAATTCCCTTCCCTACCATCGGCATACGCCGCCCCAACCTTCTCCTCCTTACCCAAGTCCCGTTTTGAGTAGTATATATAGCCATCACCATCGTTTATTAGAGACACCATGCATGATTCTTCGTCGGAGCAGTAGCGGCGTCGCGTAAGCCAATGACCTCACCCCGAGCCGCCTCCCATCCTCCCGGCTGACCGACGAATGGCCCCACTCGATAGTGCCCCCGTCCTTAGCTGAGCCACCCAACCCAAGCCTCTCCCTCCGCGCCAAGCCGCGCCAGGGCCAACGCCCAGCCGGCTAAGCCGTCCCACCTCGCTCGCGCGCATACGGGGCCAAGCACCGCTTGTCATTTTTTGTATCTTTAAAAATAAAACTCCGATTTCAATAAAACTCTGATTTGTTTTAAAATTATCATTTACACCATTGCACCAGACTTCGATCACGACATTACTTTTATCATATTTATGCATATTTTTGCAAATAAGTTTATCACCAAATTTAAAACCTGCGTTGCTATGTTAGTATAATGCTATATGGGTTTGGTTATTAGTTCAAAACCCAACTTAATTATTGTTGTGTAAACCCGATCCATGGAAACCATAGGAATATTATATTGCTTATTATACGCCTTTTGCATTGATTACAAAATAATTCATGCTTAGTTGTGTTTTACTACTTGGTTGTTTAATTTCTCCGATTCATATGCAAATCATGCATGTCTTCATTGCAACTATTCATTTGATGATGGTTATGAGGAACTACCATTTGGAAAAAACTGTTAAGGTAGCCGGGCATGCTACCCGGGCTTCAAATTTGAAAGAAAATTTGATTTGGGTGGATGGTTGCCAGGCGGGCGCGGTTTAGCACGAGAATTGGGCCTAGTGTGGGAAACACCTCAGTTCTTAAGGACCGATACCTTGTGTTTGTCAAAACTAGATACAACGGTGCGACCATGTATACTGGAATGGGACAACCCTGACTGAATACCTTATAAACTCTTTGTTTAGACATCCCATCTGGCGAAGCAGGAGGATTATCCTATTGGCTAACCGATGGAATCCTTAAGGTATGTACAATGATAGAGACAGCTACTGTTACTAAAGCATTGCCATGTCACCTAAAGACAGCTATATAGACAGTGTATACAATGGGTTGTCTCTAAAACTGTTCATTTAATAGTCGGGTGAAATTTAAAAACTGTGGTTATCAAGGGGATATAAATTTTAAACAAAAATTAAAAAAATAAACAAAAATAAAACAAATAAAAGATTTGAAATTTATATATCAAGTGTTATCTAGTTTTGTTCAAAAAATGTGAGAAATCCATTTTTGAATTCGGCTCGGTAATCAGATATATTAATCATAAGATATAGCAAATGTAGATTAGAAAAAGAGGATGCATGTTGTGCTGCATACATGCGGCAGGAAAATGAAATCCCCAGAAGGGCTGGCGGAGCGTCGGCTCTCCTCTCTCTCTCTCTCTCTCTCCTGTTTCTCTCATTCATCTCAGCAACAATATGACATGGCATGTTTTAAAGACAGCCTAAAAATAGCTGAGTTGGAGCATTGTACATATCCTTAGAGGGATGTCAAGCTAAGAGCTAGATTGAAAAATGCCTTGTTACGGTGCCCTTCGATGGGAGAGCACTGTACCGCATGGGGGTAAAGCGTGAGGAAATCATGACAAAATCGGCAGATCACCGTGTCTTGTTTTGGGAGCCTGTAGTGGTTTAGCTGTGAGGAAATCATATGAGAACCGGCAGATCATCGTGTCTTATTTTGGGAGCCACCGGTGGTTTAACCGCGAGGTAATGATTTCATGAAACCACGGTCTGTGCCGTGAGATAGCCAGGTTTTGGGGAAACCGATGCTTAGCCAAAGTTAGAAAAGAATTATTGAAATGTTTCGATGGTGCTCACCTTTTCCAAAACTACTTTCTCAAATATTAGGTGAACTGTTGCAAATTTGTTTTCCGCAAAACAAACCCTAATCCCTTTCCTTAAATAGCCCTCATATGCATGTGTCAATTTGATTTGAGATTATTTGCACATATGTACATTCCTTTGCAGGCTGCTCATTCTCGCAAACAGATATGTATTCTTAGTGCTACTACCTGGATGATGGTGAACCCAAACACGACGACTTCACTAACGGTGTTTAGGACGTGGATTAACCTGACGCCTAAGATCTCTATTACTGGTTTGCTTGTATGATCGTGTTGGTATTTATTATGGTATTTATTATGTATTTTAAACTTTTGATGTTGTATGGCATGCGTGCCACAATTTTGTATTGTGAGCATAAATGTCCGCACTTTGATGTAATAATTAAATCTTTAATGGATATGTTTATAACCCAAATAATGTAATTTGTGTGTATTATCTACTGATGTAGGGACTAGTATAGGTAAAGCATAGTAAGGGCCCGACTCCGTTTTGTGGGTCCTGGCAAAGTTGGTATCGCAACCAAGGTTGTGGGATGCAATCTAGGTAGATGAAAAACTCATAAAACATGTGTACCAAATTTTTCCCTAATTTGAAAGGTGTTGTTACCTCTTCTTTGTCAGAAACCCGTAGCTTTTAGATCCGAGGAACTAGGAGGAAATATGAAGTTAAATATGTAGGACCCTTTGCTATATAATCGCATTAGACAATATTGGATTTTCTAATTGGAGTTTGAGATAATGTGCATTGACTAAGGTTTTGTTCTTTTGATTCGATCTAAACGGCTGAAAACCTGAACGGCTAAAATGACTGTATTTCAAGAGTTTCTCGAGATAGTTTCAAGATTTGGATCCATTTCGTTCAACTTGCTTTTTAAAGCACTAAGATCCGCATTCGAAACAGCGAAAAAACATACTCAAAAAACCAAAAGGATATGTCTTCTCAAAACATAGATAAGTTGTTACGCTGAAAAATGGAGCCTTAGGCCTTTTTTTTCAGTGTTACGTACTGTTGTGTTCTACTGTAGCAAATTTTGTTATTTTATATAGTCTATATGTTGTGATAATTTGTAACGATTTTTTCGTGACTTTTAGTAGTCCTTCCAAAGATCTTAAAACTATTTTTAAATTATTTTTTTATAATCTTTAGATCTCTTTTCGGGGGATCTTAAATTTGCTATAGTAATACGCCAACGCAACGATACGCTGGAAAGAACAAGTCCTTAGTCATATGACTCTGTTTTTTCAACTTAATGACTTAACAACTTAGCGACTTATCTACGTTTTGAAAAGACATATGCTTTGGGTTTTTTTAGTGCGCCTTTTCGCTGTTTCGAAGGTGGGTTCTAACGCTTTAGTCATTAAGCTATCTCGAGAAGCTCAAATGAAATATATCCGAATCTTAAGACTATGTCGAGAAGCTATTGAGTCATTTCAACCTTTCAGTTGTTCAGATCAGCTCAAAATAACAAAACCTAAGTCATGTAGCTATCGCTTGTATGTTTTTGAACCATTTGCCTTTTTTTTTTCCTAGGATTGTATTGGTGTTATGTTGTTTGTGTGTTGCTGGGTTTTGACATCGACAACCTGAGTTACTTGATTGCATTTGGAGAGTGCTTTGTTTTAGAATATATGGGCTTGGCCCAATATATTTGAAGATAATCTAATTAAATCTCAAAGTCTCATGAGGCCCATCTGGTGAATAGGTATGTTAGTACCATATTGCTAGTTGTGGGGGAGAGACCTCCTCTCAACCTAATATAAGCAGCCCGAGACCTCCTCCAAAAGGTGCTTCACAACAATTGAAAGAATGATTATTCCTAAGTTAAGATCGATTCTCTTTCTAAGTTGCTTCTCTCTATTCCTGTGCTGCCATCGTTAGGCTTTCTCATCCCGTGCGTTGGCGTTCACCGACAAGCGGGATAGCGGAGGTCTCCGGAACCGATGGCCCAAGAGCTCCTGCACTGGGTAGGGGGAATAAGGTTTTTGGGAAGCGCAGCTGCGTGACTGCTCGCCTTCACCACAAACTTCTCCGACCTGATCCGCGACGATGACTTCATCGGCGTGTGTCACCGACGATGACAACACCAACCCGAATGTCGTTGACAACACCAGTAGCAACAACATCGTCCCCAATATCAACACCAATGCCACACACGTCCAGTTTAGCGGCCAAAATAAATGGAAACGTGGTATTGCTACGCTAGAAACGAATCAAAATTCTACTGCAGAAACCCAGTAACACCTTGCAAGTAATTGACAATAGATCGAGATTACCTTACAACGTGCAGTGGGAAGACGAGTTGATGAATCCGATTCACCGATCTGCACGTAGTTGTACGGAAATAGTCGTTCCCGTCGATCCCATCGCCTCTTCCTCGCGGATCAACAATCATCCACGAGGTGCGACGTGGCCAAATTCCACGCCGTGTAGGTCGTCGAGCTCGCCGGGACTCGCGACCCTCTTGCACTGTCCGTCTTCAAACGGATGCCTCGGCCACATCCGGACTCCATTTTCGACGTTCTACCACTCGTTGAAAGATAACGAAATTATCTTTCCAACGCATCTAGTCTCGTCCTAAATTTTCTCCTGCATCAATGGGAATCGACAAAACAAGATCGCATGCAGAATCTGTCCGCGATCAGATTTCATCTTCTTCTGAGGTTTGCATCGATTAGCACCCTGTACGGTATCCACACATACAGGGATTGGAATCCGTCCATGTAGGGTGTGCTAGAACCGGTGCACTGACGAGGGAGACGACGACTAGGGTTTGGTGGAGAGGCAGAACTCACGCATAGGCATATGCCGGCCTCTCCAACACCTCCCTTTATATAGCACACACCATTGGGCCCTTTACGCTAGAGGCCAATTAGGTACGCGTCCATATCATATGTAGCACGCACTATCCATAAGCTCGCATTCGCATCATATGCGACTCATAATTTTCATTGGGCATATCCCAACACAGAATACACCGTACATATTCCTTGTCGCTATGTGTAACACGCCAGCTCCTTCTGAGCCTAGAATGCTACTAACTCTTTCAAAACCATAAAATTTTGGTAGCACCTCCTTGTTTTCTCTAGATCCACAACACAAAAATGAAACAAATAATAATAATGTTCATAGAATACACAAAATATCCTATTTTAACCACCACCATGTCCATAAACCAATTATCGGTTCCACCTCAACAGGAACCCAACATAATTTACAATTACCTTGCTCATCTTTGGCAATGACGGTGTCCAATATAACAATCAACCCACAAGGACTTAGTAAATACCATTCTAACATAACCTTTCATTATAAATTGCTCCTAAAAGGGTATAAACAATAAATATATCTAAGTTATACCCTAGTAAATCATCTAGCCATTTTAATATGAGAGGTAGCGAGTGATCATGACGATGTGCTATTTCCCAAAATTTCCTTGTATGTTGATGCCACCCATTACCTAAAAACCAAATAAAAGTAAAAGTGAGTATTTAAGATTACTCAGCAAAGTATATGTATAAACATAAAGTACGACAAAATCCCAACAATATATCCATTAAAAAGAAGAAACAACCATATCAACCACTCCATCAAACTCCCTTCTCAATCATCTGATGCAATGCAATGCACATGCGTCTGTACTGTAAGCTCATACCGGTATAGCTAGGTGCGCACCCATCGATGACGCACCTTGCCCGTCCTATAAAGGGCGAGGACCAAATACTCCACTTCCGTGGAGTACCTACCAAGTACGACTTCAAAGCACTCCGGACTAGTCACTTTTGACTTTCTCACCAACCTCACCGGACTAGTCAAAAGTGACTTTCTCACCAACCTGGCTCACATGCAACATGATGCAAAAATGATCTTCTGTCATACAATCGTCACATACCTCCATCATATAACAATAAACACCAGAATACTCAATTTAATCATCAATTATCCATTAAAACCATTCATTCACAGGTCAAGGTCGAGAACATAACACTATATCAATAAGCCAAATACAATCATGAATCAGATTTTAAATAGATTAGAACCTCATCCAAACCTGCCGCATATAAAATCAATCTACTAAAACGTCACCTCCTACAACCACACCTCACTAATCTACACAATTTATCATGTGTTTAAGGGAAATTCCACGAGAACACATCTAATTCGTGTATTCGAAGAAAAATTGAGGGAGAAATTAAAAACAAAGGTAAACCCTAGGTCTTTTGTACCTTTCTTCCTCCTACATATGGCTGCACGGTGCACGGGGAGGGCCAGCAGCCACAGGGCAACGTCTGCGGCATCCAGAGGCATAGTGACGACGTCCACTGGACGGTGGCGACGCGAACACAATGACGACGACGGCAGCGGCTGATGTAGGCACGACGGCTTGGGGTGACGGTGACGACGACAGCTGACGCGGGCATGACGGCTTGGGGCGACGACGACGGCAACGACTGGTTAAGGCGGTGGCAACTTGCTGGGAGCGCCGCACGAGGGCAATGCCTTGGCCTGGCATGCTGACCACTAGGGCAGGGAGCCTCTCTCTTTTCTCCTTTGAAGCCCAACGAGATATCACACTATGCTTGCAAGTATATCAGAGGGATATTCATGGGCTGCTCGTGCATGTGTATCTACGATGCGCTCTTCTTCATTGTTTTTTATTTATCATATCCATTTCATGTCTTATCTCTAGATTAATATATACTTGCAAGTGCTAATTTTTCCATCAATCCAAAATCTTATATTATGCACTTGGGTATATCGATGGCTTGCTTTACCAGAAACCAGAGAAATTCACCTGTGTGCACTTGAAGAGATGGCAGGTAAAAGTCACTCTGTGACTGACGGCTTTTAACGTCTACTATGTTGCGGCTAGCAGACGTGTGGGAAAAACTCTAATCTCTGACGAGGAAAGGGCTTTCCAGTAGCCCCCACAATCTGTTCTTAGGATTCTTGCCGATCATCTTTTGTGATGTGTATATGCACATAAAAGACGTAAAAGTGCTGCGGGATGCACTTAATGCTAAATTTGGTGCAATTGACACTAGAGGTGAACTGTATGTCATGGAGCAATAGCGCGACTACAAGATGGTTGATAACTAATCTGTGGTAAAGCAGGCTCATGAAATATAGTGCATCGTGATGAACCTTGAACTTCTCAAGTGTGCACTTCCTAATAGGTTTGTGGCTAGGGGCATCATTGCCAAGTTACCTCATTCGTGCAAAAATTTTGCCACATCTCTGAAACATAAGAGACAATATATCAGTGTTGAGAATCTGATTGCTTATCTTAATGTTGAGGAGAAAGCTCGGGCTAAGGATGCACCTGGGATAGGAGGTAAGGGAAAACTTTCAGCGCCAATGTGGTCCAACGGCACGGTAAGGACAAAGGGAAAATTAGAGCCTAACAAACTACTAGTTTCAAGAAGAAGAGCTGAACAAGTATGAGATGCCTTGCTGGATTTGCGAGGAGGTTGGCCAATGGCCATAAAATTTTAGGACCGACCCTATGTAAAACCAAAATACTGACTATCATGATTTTTTTAAAAATAGTTCCAAAGCCTAATCTTGAAAGAGTGCATTCATGGGATTGTGTCTCTAGAGAGAACTCTAATAACCTCGCAAACCACGTGCCTTTAATAAGCTTACAAATGGATGGAACATGAGGTGAGATCAAAGAGCATCTTCAATGATGTCCTAAGTTAGAACGTCTCAGTCACTATAAACACCTCCTTTACACTATTTATCTATATTTCTATCTCTACTATTTTATTTGGTACAATACTAAAACATTCTAGGTTAGGATCCATTAAACATGCCCTAAAAAAACCAATTTGGTTAAATCCTCGTGGATTGCCATGTAGCCCAATTCTTCTTTGAAATGTCGCTTGCATATTTATTCCACACTAATTATAGCCCTTCATTTGTGTATCTCATGGGTAATGTGGACTGCATGGGCCCCGGGTATCCTCTAGAAGGCCCATAAGGGAGCAGATAGGGGGCGACCCAGATCGGTTGGCCCGAAGATGGAAACCACTCGGATCGGGCGGAACTTGAGCCGCAAGAAAAGGTCCGAGTTTATGGGATATCCCCATGTAATTAGCAGATCCATGCATAAATTCCATGTAACATCATAACGGAAATAGCTGCCATATACGTTGCGACTTTCTGTAAACAATATCCCCCCTGTACTATATAAAGGGAGGGGGTAAAAGCCATCGGCATAGGCCATAGAATCACCGAATAGGAGCATCATCTTGCATCCCGATTCACCGAATAATCCCAGAGCACAGGAAGTAGGGTATTACCTCCTCCGTTGAGGGCCTGAACCTGTATAACCCTGTCTTGTGTTACCCATCTGGCCTAGTTCTCGATTAGCGTCCCCTCGTACAAATTCATTGCCGGCGGTGACCCCCCAGTTAGTCACCTGTCGACAGGTAAATCATGCATTCTCTGCAAAGTGTAACCTATCATGATAGTCATGCTCAAGGTTAAGGGCGAACATGGGTGCATGATCACAATGGTAGTTTTAACTGTTTTGGTTTCCAAAGTGTTTTAAAGAGAAAATCGTGGTCTGAATCAGAGTAAAATAGGCTTTTACTATAGAATTGGTGGATTTAGCCGGATTTGGGTTATACTGGTGGAAACTAGAGCTTATAAAAGAAAATGATTCAATATTTTAGATATCCATTGTTTACCAAATGTTTTTTAAAACTTGGAAATTCCTTTACAAAATTGGCATTTTGGCAATTGAACCATTCTTCCCTTGTCTAACCTTCATATGCATTCGTCAATTGGCTTGTCAAGTATGTTTAATATACTCACTCGCATTCATTTGCAAGCTACTCGTTGTAATGAGCAAACTGTGATCTACAATGTTTTGATCTTGAAGGAGAAGAGTATCGAGTGGAAAACTTTGTTGATGAAGTCCATGATGAAGATTACTCTGACGTCCAAGAACGCGTACCTAGGATGCCTATCGAGCTGTTAAGTTTTGCTTTTGTGGAGTTGAACTTGACATCTATGAGGATATTGTTCATAACTTTGTAAAAAAAATGTTGTATTGGAATATATACTCTAATGTAATAAAGTGTATCTACGACTGTAAAAACATTTGCACTAGCTATTTGATCCAAGGACTAGTACATATTAAGAACAGAAGGGATCCAACTCTATTTCATGGGTCTCGACACCAATCCCTACTCCCTCGTGTCTAATCCTACCCTACCCCCTTCTTCTTGAGCTTGCACAACCAGCGGAGGCCTCTGCGCCAAACAAGCATGTAGCGACCATGAATCGGAGCCTGGCGGTCGACTGCATGCCATCAAGATGTCGCATAGACACATCACCGGTGCCGCATGGTGGAGCCAAGTGGCAGGTCAGGGTTGGGATAAGCGATGACATGGGAGGAGGAGGCGGTGGTAGGGAAAGCTTCAACGCTGTCAAAGTGGAGAAACAAAGCTCTTGTGGTCCGCGGTGCCTGAAGGTAGAGTGTATATAGTTGTACGCTACCACCATGTCCCAACGCACCTGCACGATCTGCTTTGTGTACATTCAACCTGAGGTGACGACGCTATTAGCAGGGTTGGCTTGGGTGCGGTCGGACTATGGTGAGCCAGAGGAGGAGGAAGAGAATTGAGTGCCTCTTGTGCCCATACAAAGTGTGGGAGCAAATTCCCTATGGGTCTCATCGAGGGATGCTTCCTCATGGAAATGACGGGATCTGCCAGGAAAACTTGACTCCTAGGCCATCCAAACATGTCACGAGGACATCCCATAGGGTTTTGCTCCAGAATTAGCTGGGGATACCGGGCAGGGTTTACAAAACTGACGACTAACTACGGTCAACCGCAGGCTAACGGGGCTCCACTGCAGGACAATTTGGTAACCAACGGTTTGAACTAAATAAAATTCATCCAAACAAAATTTAAATCAGAAAATTCTATATAATTTCTAAAAACAAAATTAATTATTTTATGAACTTTGGCTTAAACAAAATTTAAAAATTTAATTTTTTTATCATCCTTTCATGTGATTTTGTATTAAAAATATAAAGCACAGTAAATCGCGGCTAACCGAAACAAATTTTGTCAAAATTTAAATTTAGATTCATGCACCAAATCGTAATAAAGGCCTTGTTTGCTTCAGTTTAAATTAAATAAAATGAAAATTTATTATTTTGTATAAGCCAAATGATGTAATACTTTATAGTCATTTTTGTGGGGTTTTAAATTGTTCTTCTCAGAGTTTGTCAAATAATGTTTTTCACCATTTTTTGAACTCTTTAAGACATCTTTCAAGGGATCACAACTTTTTTCATATGAAAGTTTTCAGCAACTTTTAGCTCAAATAAACAAGGCTAAAACCATGGTTAATCGCGATTGTGGTTGACCTGCTCCGTGTCATATCGAGTTTTTTCTCCTAAGGGCTTGTTTGGGAGCCCGTAACCCGACCGGGATCCCGACCCATTCCCAAGGATTCGATCCACGGAAACCACATCGATCTCTCGACTCGTGGATTTTTCCCCGTCGTCTCCCTCCCGACTCGCTCGATATCTTGCTACTAATCAACTTGCCTCCACAAACCAAGTTGCCGCCTTCGCATCCACCCCCTCCGCCTCCCTACCGCCACCTTCGACCCCTTCTAGATCTCAATTTTCTCCTAGCACGACAAACTCCCCTCTCTCCTTGCAATTTCGTTGGATCGGTGTTTGGGAGAAAACTCAGTTTATGTAATCTTTGGGTGATTTGTGATGTATGCTTGCTGATTTGGGGATTGGGACATGCAGCAATGAAATATGTTTGTGGTGAATGAAATTATTTTGAATGATTGGTTAGCAAATTGTTGTTAAACGGTGAAAGATCGATGAGAAAATACATTGTTTTGAATGATTGATTAGCAAAATGTTGTTAATCTGCGTTGTCTTAAATGATTGATTAGCAAATTGCCTACATTGGCTAGAATGCAGGGGGTGGAAGGGATTTTACTCACTATTGGGGAGTTCTCCCCTGGGTTTTGAATCGGCACAAAAACCCCCCCAAGGGATATTTATCCCAGGGTGTTATTCGCTAAGCACTCAAACAAGCCCTAAGGGCACTTGCAATATAGTTTCTTCACTCGGTTTTTTTGCTATGTCACGTAGGATAAAAGGGTGACATGGCGTAGAATTAATGCATAGAGAATGAGATGGTTTCTTTCTTAATAAACTATTTCTACGCTTGTTTCCAAGCTTTAGAATTAATGGCAGAGAGAAGGCGTGTCGGTGTAATAAATATCGGGGTATAAAGAGTCCTGGAGAAGACCGGGCGAGGGCCCCACACGTCAGGCGGGCGAGCAGGCCCCAGCGTGTGGGCGAGCCCCTCAAGACCGGGCGAGGGCCCCACATGTCAGGCGGGCGAGCAGGCCCCAGCGTGTGGGCAAGCCCCTCAAGCGCCGGGCGAGGGCCCCACACATCAGGCGGACGAGCCGGCCCCAGCGTGTGGGCGAGCCCCTCAAGCGCCGGGCGAGGGCCCCAC
>SPJY01003299.1:724385-796026 GCA_005191435.1 Raddia distichophylla
TGGACATGGTCGCATCAGTGACCCCCCAGTTAGTCACCTGTCGACAGTTGGCGCGCCAGGTAGGGCCATCATGCCCGCGACTCCAAAATACTTGCGCTGGTCCGAGGTGCCCATTACCTTTGATCGATAGGACCACCCAGATCGGATTGCCTTCCTCGGAAGGTACCCACTGGTTTTGGATCCGGTCGTTCAAGGGAGCAAACTGAAAAGGGTCCTGGTTGATGGCAGGAGCGGGATTAACGTTCTTTTCGCCAAGACCTTCCACTAAATGAATATCCCACGTTCTGAGCTACGGAAAGGGTCATCTCCGTTCCACGGGGTAATCCCCGGGACATCCGCAGTACCACTCGGACAGATTTCCCTACCGGTCACGTTCGGGACCAAGGAGAACTATCGGACCGAGAGTCTGAGTTTCGAAGTGGCTGATTTCGAGACGGCATATCATGCTATCTTGGGAAGGCCGGGGATTGCCAAATTCATGGCGGTCCCCAACTACACTTATCTCGTCGTAAAAATGCCAGGTCCCAACGGTGTAATCACCCTCCCGGGTGACGTTAAACAGTCGCTGCTATGCGACAGCGAAAGCTGTGAAATGGCGCAGGCACTCGACTCATCTGCTGAAATGGAGAAGATAAGACTGGAGGTCGCGAACCTTCAAGAGGAAGGGGACGTCCCCGCCAAAAAGCAGGCCAAAACATCCATCCAAGACGCCGAAGAAACCAAGAAGATCCTGTTGGACCCGTCTGATCCGGCTAAAACGGTCGTGATTGGGACAGGGCTTGACAGCAAATAGGAAGACGAGCTCGTCACTTTCCTCCGGGCCAACCGGGACGGGCCAACCAGGACGTGTTCGCATAGAAACCTTCGGACATGCCTGGTGTTCCGAGGGAGGTGATCGAGCACTCCCTCCACGTCGATGAAAAGGCGAAATCCATCAAGCAGCGCCTACGAAGATTCGCCCCGGATCGAAAGGACGCCATACGGAGCGAGATCACTAAATTGTTGGCCGCTTGATTCATCAAGGAGGTGTATCACCCCGAGTGGCTTGCGAACCCGGTCCTGGTGCAGAAGAAGAACAAGACATGGCGGATGTGTGTCGACTACACTGATCTCAACAAGGCGTGTCCTAAGGATCCTTTCGGGCTCCCCGCATCGACCAAGTGGTGGATTCCACCGCCGGGTGCGAGCTCTTAAGTTTTCTGGACGCCTACTCGGGCTATCACCAGATAAGTTTGAAAGAGGAGGATTGCATCAAGACGTCGTTTATTACGCCTTTTGTGCTTTCTGCTATATCACAATGCCATTCGGGTTGAAAAACGCTGGCGCAACTTATCAGCGCACTATACAGCGGTGTTTTCACACTCAGCTCGGACGCAACGTGGAGGCATATGTCGATGACGTCGTCATAAAAACAAAATCCAGAGGGGATCTCCTAACAGATCTGACCGAGACATTCGAGAGCCTAAGGGCATTTCGGATGAAACTGAATCCCGAGAAGTGCGTTTTTGGGGTTCCGTCTGGTAAACTACTCGGATTCATCATCTCCAACCGAGGGATCGAGGCGAACCCAGAGAAGGTCAATGCTATCCTCAAGATGAAGCCCCCGACCAATCAGAAGGACGTGCAGAAGCTCACTGGATGCATCGTGGCACTCAGCTGGTTCGTTTCCCGACTCGGGGAGCGAGGCATGCCTTTCTTTAGGCTCTTACGCCGACAGGACGATTTTCAGTGGACAGCAGAAGCACAGCAAGCCTTCGAAGATCTAAAGAGGTTCCTCACCACGCCGCCGGTGTTGGTCCCTCCCATGCCTCAGGAGCCCCTTCTGCTCTACGTAAGCGCAACGACTCACGTCATCAGCAGCGCTCTGGTGGTGGAGCGTGACGAAGAGGGTTCCCTCCAGAAGGTACAACGCCCGGTCTACTTCGTAAGCGAGGTATTGGGCGATTCTAAAATAAGGTACCCACAAGTGCAAAAGCTTCTATACGCGGCGCTACTTACGTCACGGAAGCTAAAGCACTATTTTCAAGAGCATGAAGTTTCGGTGGTCACCTCCTTTCCACTTGGAGACATACTCCACAACCGTGAGGCCACTGGGAGAATTGCCAAATGGGCGGTCGAGCTTGGAGCCTTTGAACTAAAGTTCAGGCCTCGACTGGCTATTAAATCTCAAGCGTTAGCTGACTTCGTTGCCGAGTGGACAGAGGCCCAAACCCCAGCAGCAAAGGAGAATCTCGAGTACTGGACAATGTACTTTGACGGTTCCCTCATGCTCAGCGGCGCGGGGGCTGGGATTTTGCTCATATCGCCGACTGGAGAAAAGCTACGCTACGTCCTCCGAATACTATTTCCCGTCAGCAACAACGCCGCCGAGTACGAGGCACTCATCCACGGGCTTCGCGTCGCCATCTCGCTTGGTGTCAGGCGGTTAATGGTGCGTGGGGATTCTCAACTCGTGGTCAATCAAGTCCAAAAGGAGTGGTCCTGTATTGACGACAGCATGGCAGCCTATTGCCAGGAGGTTCGAAAATTAGAAGACAGATTCGACGGTTTGGAGCTCGCTCATGTGCTCCGCCGCGACAATGAAGCAGCAGACGAGCTAGCACGGATGGGATCCACTCGGGCCCAGGTCCCGAACGGTGTTTTCGTCCAGGAGCTATGCGCACCGTCCATCAAGCCGCCCTCCACACTAGTAGAAGCCCAAGAAAAGCAGCAAGATCCCAATATGGAGGTATTTGTGATTAACCCCGGATGGACTCAACCTTATTTGGATTATCTACATCCGACGGATCGAAGCCTCGCCGAGTGCATTACACACCGAATCAAAAGCTACAAGATAGTCGGGGATGAGCTTTTTCGAAAAAGCAGTTCCGGGGTACTAAGGCGTTGCATATCTGAGCAGGAAGGCAGAGATCTACTCAATGACATCCACTCGGGAGAATGTGGGAACCACCCGGCGGCCAGCACCCTGGTAGGAAAAGCATATCGGCAAGGATTCTTCTGGCCGACTGCTGTCATCGACGCGGAAGACATAGTACGCAGGTGTGATGAGTGTCAATTCTTTGCTCGGCAGATTCACATGCCGGCTCAGGATCTTCAGACAATTCCAATCTCTTGGTCCTTCGCCGTCTGGAATCTGGACATGGTGGGCCCCTCAAGCGGGCGCAAGGCGGATTGAGTATTTGAGTACAATACTACAATGGATACTGTGGACTATATGGGCTCCGGGTATCCTCTAAAAGGCCCATAAGGGAGCAGATGGGGGGCGATCCAAGTCGGCCGATTAAGGATAGAGACCACTCGGGTTACGCGCGCCTTGAGCTGCAAGGAAGTTCCCAAGGATATGATCAATCTCCATGTAATTAGGAGATCAACACATGCATTACATGTAACGGCATAACAAGATTAGGTACCGTGTATCACGTGCTACCGTGTAACTCTATCTCCCCCTACACTATATAAAGGGGAGGGGGGTAGAGGCCATTGGCATAGCCTTACGAATCATCTGATTGCTCATCTCATAGAGCATATGCTGTAATCACCTTGGTCATCTTGCATCCTGCATCTTGATCAAATATAATCCCAGAGCACAGGAAGTAGGGTATTACCTCGGCAGAAGGGCCCGAACCTGTATAAACCTGTTCTTGTGCTACCATTTAGCTTATTTCTTGATTAGCGTCCCCTCGTACAAATTAATTGCCGGCGGTGACCCCCCAGTTAGTCACCAGTCGACAGCAGGGTCAAGTTCTACACCCTCTGTTGGTTCGACACTGAACCCAACATCTGGAGGATCATTTGGAGGATCATCTTCTACGAATATCTTAGTTACTGCTCATGTAATTCCCGCTAATGATGTTGAGAAAAAACCCTTATGGAGGTATGTGGAATTGTTGGAAAAAACCAGTAAAGGTAGTGGAGGGAATGCAAAGTTTAGATGTAGACTTTGCGATCGAAACTTTAATAGGAGATACTCAGATCAAGGATCAAAGCACATCTACTGAGGATTTCGGGCTATGGCATAGGTGCTTGTCAAAAGGTGACAATAGATGTGGTTGCACAACTCCGCGAAGAAATGGCCAGAGCCGAGACAATTGCTTCAAGGAGCTTGCCTAGGGACATCCCACTGCCATCGGAGGGCGTTGGTGCAAAGAAGAGGAAAGGTGGTTCGGCTATTGAATCAAGTTTTAATCTAGATATTCGTACCAAACTTGATTGCTTCATTGCGAGAATGTTCTACACTGCAGGTTTGCTAAAATTTAGATACTTATGTAGTTCATGCCAATTTTCTTCACATTTAGATGCTTATTTAGTTTGTTTGCATGTTTCATCTATAGGTCTACCTTTCAATGTTGCAAGAAATCCATTTTTTCGGAAGGCCTTCATGTTTGCTACCAATAACAATATTAGTGGCTATGCTCCTCCAAGCTACAACAAGATAAGGACATCTCTTCTTGTCCAGGAGAAGACCCATGTTGAGAAGATGTTGCAGCCCATCAAAGGGACATGGAGCTCAAAAGGTGTGAGTGTTGTGTCTGATGGTTGGTCTGATGCTCAAAGGCATCCCCTATTGAACTTTTTGGCTGTGACAGAAGTAAGAGCAATTAACACGGAAGGTGAAATAAAGAAGGAGTACATTGCCGACAAGATGATTGCTATCATTGAAGAAATTGGGCCACGTAATGTCGTGCAAGTTATAACTGACAATGCTGCTAATTGCAAGGCGGCAGGAGGAATGATTGAGGGTAAGTATGACCACATGTTTTAAACGCCATGTGTGGTCCATACTTTGAATCTAGCTTTGAAGAATATATGTTCTGTCAAGAGCATGGATGGTGATGCTTTTGAAGGCTTAAATTGGATAAGTGAGGTTACAAGTGATGCATTATTCATAAAGAATTTTATTATGAATCATTCGCAAAGGCTCTTTATGTTCAATTCATTTAGCAAGCTGAAATTTCTAGCCATTGCTGACACAAGATTTGCATCAACAATTATTATGTTGAAAAGGTTTCATGCTATTAAGGAATCTCTAATGTTGATGGTTGGTAGTGATAAGTGGTCTACATATAGAGATGACAATCAAGAGCAAGTACAAATGGTGAAAGAGAAAATTATAAATGATGTGTGGTGGGACAAAATTTTCTACATTCTTGAGTTCACGGAGCCTATCTATTCTATGATACGTGCAGCTGATATCGGCAAGTCATGCCTCCATTTGATATATGAGATGTGGGATTCCATGATAGCGAAGGTGAAGAATGTCATTTATCGCCATAAAAGGGAAAGAAATGCATCACTTTTCTTACTTTTACTCAATAGTGTATAAGATTTTAGTATCTCGATGGGCAAAGAGCAATACTCCCTTACATTGTTTGGCGCACTTCCTAAATCCTAAGTAATGTTCTATACTTCTATTCATAAATCCTAACTTATTTAATTCTTGCGCTATTTGGTCCTTTACTGATTTAAATTCATAATATTAAATAGGTACTACTTTGAAGCATCGCTTAGAGAGATTCCAGATCAGCAACCTCCTCTATGGATCAAGAGATTTTAGATATGAGAAACAAGCGCTTTAGAAAAATGTTTGGTGCTCAAGCAGAGTAGTTAATCAAAATCAAGCAACGATATGTTGATTTCTCATTGTTTGTAAATGGTTTTAATTCATTTGACTCCATTGAGGATAGATCCCATCTAGAGCCCAAGTAATGGTGGGTAATTCATGGGAACTCAGCTCTAGAGTTGAGGACATTGGCATTGAGGTTACTTGACAGCCTACTTCATCTTCTTGTGCTGAAAGAAACTGGAGCATTTATGGTTTGATTCATAATTCCATGAGAAACAGGTTCTAGTGATCTAACTTTCCTATTTTTCATCTCTAATATCTATTGCATAAATGTTGTAGACTAAACCCTTCACGTGCCGAGGATTTAGTATATGTGCACCAAAACTTACGTCTACTTTTATGAAAATCTGAGGAATATTTAAGTGGTCCATCAAGAATGTGGGATATTGGAGGAGATAGCCATGAATTGTTTGATGGTGGTGCTGATTTTCTTCAGCAAGCTAATCTATCTCTTGATGTCTCTGAACTAGAGGCAATTCTAGATGACATGGTAGAACTTGATATCAACCCAACTGGAGCAGGACCTTCAATGACATTAGATCCAAGCTACAACTAGACTTGCTACTTTAAATTATCTATGAACTATTGTGTTTGTGATGTTGTGTATATTGTTTAAGACTTTAAGTGCTTATGAGTTATGACCTATGGGACTATGAGGCATGAGGCTATGAAGTATTATTTATGTACTGTTTGAGTGTTTGTGACATTGTTTGAGTCTTTGTGATATGGATTATGGACTATTAGTTTGTGATTTTCTCTTTATGATTTGTGAGTTATCATTTATTCATTATTTGTATGGAGGAAATATGGACTAATACCTTGTTTGTAATAATTTGTTAGGATGCCTTCATTGGACCATATGATTGGAGTGAAGGATTGATACCTTGTTGGTGTGACATCATGGATACAGGATGCGCATGAAGAAATAATTCAAGTGTGTATTCATGCAATATTAATCAAAATCAGTAACAATCTTTTTTTTTTACTATTAGCATTTTTTATATTTACTGCAAATGTATGTGTGTGTGTGTGTATAGGCTGATTTGGAAAATACAAAACAAATAGCAAAAAAAAATCAAAAAATTGTAAAATTTGGTACTCTAGGAGAGTTTATGGAGATGAACAAAATGTACGGTTTGGATCGAAGAATTTCACCATAGATTTTATAGAAAACGCCCGACTGACGACGCGACTGACGGATCGCCGACTGACCGCAGCCCAACTCTATATTCACCACTCGCCCGATCATGTTTAGAACATCTTGTAGCAGCTCAAAAGGTGGCCGATGCCACGCTAGGGTTCCATGAAAAGGCCAAAACCCCCTAGCAATAATCATTGCGTAAATATCCACGTCATCAATACAACTAAAAATTAGGCTCAACGATGCTCACAAGTAACTTATCCGATTTTTCAAGATTTGAGTTGTTTGTCTGTTGGGAATTGTTGCATCGGACTATCCGGTGTTTTACATTGGACGGTCTGATGTACGCAGAAATATTTACCCAACGTCTAGTTCGAGCCACCTATTTATTCTCTTCCCCCACCGAACCAGCTAGGGTTATGTGATATCCACATTTTAAAAAATCATAAATATCATCGCATCATCATTCTATGTGATTTAATTTTTCCAAAAAGATTGTTTTATTGAAAATGTGCATGTTATAATTTCTGAAAACAAAATTAAATATTTAAAATTTAAAATAATTATTTGCAAAAAAATAAATAACAATATTTTGTATTTGATATTTTGTTTTAGGGTTAATTTAAAATAAATATAATTTTAAATTCAATATAACATTTTGTAATTGTAGTTTTATTTTGGTAAAATGTATATTCAAATAATTATATGTATATGCTACCCAAATAAAATGGGAATTATTTTACCTTCTCTCTCCATCTCTCTTACAAGTGGGCCCATCCCTCATCCTCCTCTCTTTATATTATCTTAACTTCTTCCCTAACCTTCCATGACAAAGCTGACCAACATGTCATTCCCTTGCACTGAATGGATTATTGAACCTTCAACATTTTGGATTTGTCCTTTTATTTTCCCACAGCAATCAACCGAAGCCCATGTCCTCCACCTCCATTCACACATTGTCTTCGGTCTTCCCTTTCCCTACTTGCTTGTCTTCCTCAGCATTGAAACGATGCAACTTGATCTTCAACTTGCAACCCAACTTGTCCACTTGCACCATCTAATCATTCAAGCATGCTCTATAAACCTTCATGTTCCTATCTCTCCTTCCTCAGGCATCTAGAGGGAGAGCTAGCAAACCAGGAGCAGAGCTCCTTCTGCTTGTTCTTTAATTCCCTTCCCTACCATCGGCATACGCCGCCCCAACCTTCTCCTCCTTACCCAAGTCCCGTTTTGAGTAGTATATATAGCCATCACCATCGTTTATTAGAGACACCATGCATGATTCTTCGTCGGAGCAGTAGCGGCGTCGCGTAAGCCAATGACCTCACCCCGAGCCGCCTCCCATCCTCCCGGCTGACCGACGAATGGCCCCACTCGATAGTGCCCCCGTCCTTAGCTGAGCCACCCAACCCAAGCCTCTCCCTCCGCGCCAAGCCGCGCCAGGGCCAACGCCCAGCCGGCTAAGCCGTCCCACCTCGCTCGCGCGCATACGGGGCCAAGCACCGCTTGTCATTTTTTGTATCTTTAAAAATAAAACTCCGATTTCAATAAAACTCTGATTTGTTTTAAAATTATCATTTACACCATTGCACCAGACTTCGATCACGACATTACTTTTATCATATTTATGCATATTTTTGCAAATAAGTTTATCACCAAATTTAAAACCTGCGTTGCTATGTTAGTATAATGCTATATGGGTTTGGTTATTAGTTCAAAACCCAACTTAATTATTGTTGTGTAAACCCGACCCATGGAAACCATTGGAATATTATATTGCTTATTATACGCCTTTTGCATTGATTACAAAATAATTCATGCTTAGTTGTGTTTTACTACTTGGTTGTTTAATTTCTCCGATTCTTGCAAATCATGTCTTCATTGCAACTATTCATTTGATGATGGTTATGAGGAACTACCATTTGGGAAAAAAAAAAAAAACTGTTAAGGTAGCGGGCATGCTACCCGGGCTTCAAATTTGAAAGAAATTTTGATTCGGGTGGACAGTTGGCAGCCGGGTGCGGTTTAGCACGAGAATTGGGCCTAGTGTAGGAAACACCTCAGTTCTTAAGGACCGATACCTTGTGTTTGTCAGAACTAGGTACAATGGTGCGACCATGTATACTGGAATGGGACAACCCTGACTGAATACCTTATGAACTCTTTGTTTGGACATCCCATCTGGTGAAGCAGGAGGATTATCCTATTGGTTAACCGGTGGAATCCTTAGGGCATGTACAATGCTAGAGACAGCTGCTGTTAGTAAACATTGCCATGTCACCTAAAAGACAGCTATATAGACAGTGCATACAATGGGCTGTCTCTAAAGCTATTCATTTAATAGTTGGGTGAAATTTAAAAACTATGGTTATCAAGGGGACATAAATTTTAAACAAAAATAAAAAAATTAAAGCAAATAAAAGATAATAAAAAAATTAATTTTTTTTTTGAAATTTATATATCAAAGCCTTGTGCATTTCAGCTTAACGTAGCGTAGCGTAGCGTTTCAAAAAAATTGAAAGTTTTTAAAAAGAGGTTTAAATATTGCAAAAAATAATTAAAAAATAATTTTAGGATCTTTAAGAGAACTACTGAAAACCTGAGAAAAATCATGACAAATTATTACACCAAATAGGCTATATAAAAAAGATAAATTTTACTGAAACGCTACGCTACGCTACCCTAAGCTGAAATGTACAAGGCCCAAGTGTGGTCTAGTTTTGTTTGAAAAATATGAGAAATCCATTTTTGAAATCGGTTCGGTAATCAGATATATTAATCATAAGATATAGCAAATGTAGATTAGAAAAAGATGATGCATGCTGTGCTGCATGCATGTGGTAGGAAAATGAAATCCCCATAAGAGCTGGCGTCGTCTGGCGCCGTCGCTTCCCAGAGCGTTGGCTCTCCTCTCTCTCCTGTTTCTCTCTCATCCATCTCAGTAACAATTAATATGACATGGCATGTTTTAGAGACAACCTAAAGATAGCTGAGTTGGAGCATTGTACATGTCCTTAAAGGGATGTCAAGCTAAGAGCTAGATTGAAAAATGCCTTGTTACGGTGCCCTTCGTTGGGAGAGCACTGTACCGCATGGGGTAAAGCGTGAGGAAATCATGACAAAATCGGCAGATCACCGTGTCTTGTTTTGGGAGCCTGTGGTGGTTTAGCTGCGAGGAAATCATGAGAAAACCGGCAGATCATCGTGTCTTATTTTGGGAGCCACCGGTGGTTTAACCGCGAGGTAATGATTTCATGAAACCACGGTCTGTGCCGTGAGATAGCCAGGTTTTGGGGAAACCGATGCTTAGCCAAAGTTAGAAAAGAATTATTGAAATGTTTCGATGGTGCTCACCTTTTCCAAAACTACTTTCTCAAATATTAGGTGAACTGTTGCAAATTTGTTTTCCGCAAAACAAACCCTAATCCCTTTCCTTAAATAGCCCTCATATGCATGTGTCAATTTGATTTGAGATTATTTGCACATATGTACATTCCTTTGCAGGCTGCTCATTCTCGCAAACAGATATGTATTCTTAGTGCTACTACCTGGATGATGGTGAACCCAAACACGACGACTTCACTAACGGTGTTTAGGACGTGGATTAACCTGACGCCTAAGATCTCTATTACTGGTTTGCTTGTATGATCGTGTTGGTATTTATTATGGTATTTATTATGTATTTTAAACTTTGATGTTGTATGACATGCGTGCCACAATTTTGTATTGTGAGCATAAATGTCCGTACTTTGATGTAATAATTAAATCTTTAATGGATATGGCTATGATCCAAATAATGTAATTTGTGTGTATTATTTACTGATGCATAGACTAGTATAGGTAAAGCATAGTAAGGGCCCGACTCCGTTTTGTGGGTCCTGGCAAAGTTGGTATCGCAACCAAGGTTGTGGGATGCAACCTAGGTAGATGGAAAACTCTTTATAATCAATTTTACTATAAACAATATTTTTCAAAAACCTTTGAAAAACTCTTGTCATCTTCTCATCTATCTTTCTTCTTCTGGGACACTCCTCGCTCCACCTTACCTTGTTCTATTCACCTGCGTCACATTGTGTCTTTTAATAAAACACGTGTTCCAAATTTTTCCCTAATTTGGAAGGTGTTGTTACCTCTTCTTTGTCAGAGACCCGTAGCTTTTAGGCCTAGTTCTTTTCAACTTAACAGCTTAACGTCTTAACAGCTTAACGACTTATCTAAGTTTTAAAAACACATGTACTTTGAGTTTTTTGAGTCCGTTTTTCGCTGTTTTGAAGGTAGGTTCTAACGCTTTAAAAAGCAAGTCAAACGAAATGTATCCGAATCTCGAGACTATCTTGAGAAACTTTGAGTTTTTTGAGTCCGTTTTTTCGCTGTTTTAAAGGTAGGTTCTAACGCTTTAAAAAGCAAGTCAAACGAAATGTATCCGAATCTCGAGACTATCTTGAGAAGCTCTCAAAGTTTAGTCATTTCAGCCGTTCATCCGTTCAGATCAGCTCAAAAGAACAGAGCCTTAGATCCGAGGAACTAGGAAGAAATATGAACTTAAATATGTAGGACCCTTTGCGGTAAAATCGCATTAGTCAATATTGGATTTTCTAATTGGAGTTTGAGATAGTGTGCATTGACTAGGGTTTTGTTTTTTTGATTCATCTGAACGGTTGAAATGATTGTATTTCGAAAGTTTCTCGAGATAGTTTCAAGATTCTTATCCATTTCGTTCAACTTGCTTTTTAAATCATTAAGATCCGCATTCGAAACAGCGAAAAAACATACTCAAAAAACCAAAAGGATATGTCTTCTTAAAACATAGATAAGTTCTTACGCTGAAAAATGGAGCCTTAGGCCTTGTTTTTTTCAGTGTTACGTACCGTTGTGTTTTACTGTAGCAAATTTTGTTATTTTTATATAGCCTATATGTTGTGATAATTTTTAACAATTTTTTAATGGCTTTTAGTAGTCCTTCCAAAGATCTTAAAACTATTTTTCAATTATTTTTTTATAATCTTTAGATCTCTTTTCGAGGGGTCTCAAATTTGCTACAGTAATACGCCAACGCAATGATACGCTAAAAAGAACAAGTCCTTAGTCATATGACTCTGTTTTTTCAGCTTAACGACTTAACAACTTAGCGATTTATCTACGTTTTGAAAAGACATATGCTTTGGGTTTTTTTAGTACGCCTTTTCGTTGTTTCGAAGGTGGGTTCTAACGCTTTAGTCATTAAGCTATCTCGAGAAGCTCAAATGAAATAGATCCGAATCTTAAGACTATGTCGAGATGCTATCGAAATTTAGTCATTTCAACCATTTAGTTGTTCAGATCAGCTCAAAATAACAAAACCTAAGTCATGTAGCTATCTCTTATATGTTTTTGAACCGTTTGCCTTTTTTTCCTATGATTGTATTGGTGTTATGTCGTTTGTGTGTTGCTGGGTTTTGACATCGACAACCTGAGTTACTTGATTGCATTTGCGCAGTGCTTTGTTTTAGAATATATGGGATTGGCCCAATATATTTGTAGATAATCTAATTAAATCTCAAAGTACCATGAGGCCCATATGGTGAATGGGTATGTTTAGTACCATATTGCTAGTTGTGGGGGAGAGACCTCCTCTCAACCTAATATAAGCAGCCCAAGACCTCCTCCAAAAGGTTCTCCACAACAATTGAAAGAATGATTATTCCTAAGTTAAGATCGATTCTCTTTCTAAGTTACTTCTCTTTATTCCTGTGCTGCCATCATTAGGCTTTCTCATCCCATGCGTTGGCGTGCACCGACAAATGAGACAGCAGAGGTCTCCGGAACCGATTGCCTAAGAGCTTCTGCACTGGGTAGGCGAATAAGGTTTTTGGGAAGCGCAAGCTGCACGACTGCTCGCCTTCACCACACACTTCTCCGACCTGATCCGCGACAATGACTTCATCGGTGTGTGTCACCGATGACGACAACACCAACCCGAATGTCGTTGACAACATCGGTAGCGACAACATCGTCCCCAACATCAACACCAACGCCACACACGTCCAGTTTAGCGCCCAGGATAAATGGAAACGTGGTATTGCTACGCTATAAACGAATCAAAATTCTACTGCAGAAACCCAGTAACACCTTGCAAGTAATTGACCATAGATCAAGATTTATCTTACAACGTGCAGTGCAGCGGAAGACGAGTCGATGAATCCGGTTCACCAATCTGCACATAGTTGTACGGAAATAGTCGTTCACGACAATCCCATCGCCTCTTCCTCGCTGATCAACAATCATCCACGAGGTGCAACGTGGCCAAATTCCACGCCGTGTAGGTCGTCGAGCTCGCCGGGACTCGCGACCCTCTTGCACAGCCTGTCTTCAAACAGACGCCTCGGCCACATCCGGACTCCATTTTCGACGTTCTACCACTCGTTGGACCTGAAATTTCTCCTGCATCAATGGGAATCAACGAAACAAGATCGCATTCAGAATCTGTTCGCGATCAGATTTCATCTTCTTCTGAGGTTTGCATCGATTAGCGCCACAAGCGTAGCGCCTGTACGGTATCCACACATATAGGGATTGGAATCCGTACATGCAGGGTGTGCTAGAACCGATTAACTGACAAGGGAGACGACGGCTAGGGTTTGGTGGAGAGGGAGAACTCATGCATAGGCATATGCCGGCCTCTCCAACACCTCCCTTTATATAGCACACACCATTGGGCCCTTTACGCTAGAGGCCAATTAGGTACGCGTCCATATCATATGTAGCACGCACTATCCATAAGCTCGCATTCGCATCATATGCGACTCATAATTTTCATTGGGCATATCCCAACACAGAAAACACGTACATATTCCTTGTCGCTATGTGTAACATGCCAACTCCTTCTGAGCCTAGAATATGCTCCTAACTCTTTCAAAACCATAAAATTTGGTACCACCTCCTTGTTTTCTCTAGATCCACAACACAGAAACGAAACAAATAATAATAATGTTCATAAAATGCACAAAATATCCAGTTTTAACCACCACCATGTCCACAAACCAATTATCGGTTCCAACTCAACGGGAACCCGTGCAATCATGTGCTTCGCGATTTCGCGCAATGGGATTGGTGCTTCGTTACGAGCTTCAGCGGCTGCTCGAGAGAAGCGGCCGGGGTGCCACACCCGTGCTATGGAGTATGGACTGCCCGAATTCGGCTTGGGTGCTTCCTCTTGGCTGGCAGGAGTGGTGTGGTGTACTTGGATGGCCAGAATTTTGCTATGGTGAGTCCATACTAATTGATGTGTTAGGTGTGCACGTGTTGCTCTGCGAAGCCATGTGGCAGGTTTGGGTGGTGGGTGACTACTATGACACTATGAGGTGGCTTGGCAGATTTTGGTTACAATCAAATTGTTGTGTTGTCGTTATATCAACTGGCGCCAAAGGGCGAAAAGGTTGTGGCTAGCGGAGGAAGATAGAAACACTCGTTTTTTCCACCAAAAGGCGTCGAGGAGAAGAAGGAAGAACATGATTAGGGGGTTTAGAAGAGAGGATGGAGGGTGGGAAGGTGATCTGGAGGGGATGAAGGTAGGGGCGAGGAACTTTTATGCTAACCTTTTTCTTCGCAGGGAAATTTGCAAATGCAACACATTCTGAACAATTTTGAGGACGTGGTGTCCCAGGAGGACAATTTGATGTTGGAGAGTGAGATTTCAATGGAGGAAGTGAAGAAAGCTCTCTTTAGCATGGCGCCTGAGAAAGCCCCAGGACCGGACGGTTTCCCTGCTCTGTTTTTCCAGAAGAATTGGGAGTTAATGAAGGAAGAAATAATAGATACTGTGAAGAGGTTTCTGTCAGGGGAAGAGATGGCTAACCTAAATGATACCATCATTGTCTTGCTTCCCAAAGTTGCAAATCCGAAGGACCTAACCCAATACAGGCCAATCAGTCTTTGCAATGTCCTCTACAAGATCTGTTCCAAAGTTCTGGCAAATAGGTTGAAGACTATCCTCCCAAAAATTATAGCTGAAGAACAAAGTGCTTTTGTTCCAGGTCGGCTAATCATTGACAATGCACTGATCGCGCTGGAATGTATTCACTCTATTCGTGGACGGAGAAGGAAGAAGGTCCCCCAATGTGCCATTAAACTCGATATGCAGAAAGCGTATGATCAGGTGGAATAGGCTTATCTATGGGGAGTTCTGGAAAAAAAATGGGGTTTGGGGAAAAATGGCGGAGGATGATAAGGATTTGTGTGGAAAGTGCTTCCTGTAGGGTGAAGATCAATGGCGAACTGTCTGATCCGTTCAAACCGACAAGAGGTATTAGACAGGGGGACCCCATTTCACCCTACTTATTCGTGATGTGTGTGGAGGGCTTCACCAGGTTGTTAAAGAAAGCAGAATCAGATGGGAATCTGAGAGGCCTGAGATTCAGGGACGTCAAGGTGACCCATTTTTTGTTTGCCGACGATTCTATTATCTTTTCTGAAGGTGATGACAAAAGTATTGGGGCTGTAAAGGAAGTTATTGAAAATTACAAGAAGGGTTCAGGTCAGAAGATAAACATCGCAAAATCGAGCATTTTTTTCACTCCAAGATGCTGCCTAAACAGCAAGGAATTAGTCAAATCAAAGCTGGGTATAATAGAAGAGGTGAGAAATGCAAAGTATCTGGGACTTCCAATCATCTGGGGCAATAACAAAGGGGACAATTTTAAACCTATTTTGGAAAGGGCAGAAAAGAAGATGTGTAACTGGAATGAGAAATTCCTATCAAGGGCTGGAAAAGAAGTCTTGATCAAAGCCAATGTGCAATCACTACCAACTTATTCAATGAGTGTATTTGCGCTACCGGTCGGCTTGTGTGAGAGAATCCAGAGAAAGACAGCCCAATTCTGGTGGAGTGGGGATTCAAACAAGAAAATGTGGCGTGGAGTTCCTGGGACAGTCTTACCCAATCGAAGCAGGAAGGAGGATTGTTGTTCAGATATTTAAGTGCTTTTAATCTGGCCATGTTAGGGAGGCAGGCTTGGCGTTTACTAACTTGTCCAGAGTCGCTCTGCGCACATGTGCTAAAACAGAGATATTATCCTTATGGTGATTTTTTGAGTGCGGATTCTCCATCTAACGCTTCTTACCAGTGGCGTAGCATATGCCGAGGGCGAGAAGTTTTGAAAAAGGGTCTAATTTGGCGAATCGCTAATGGGGCAAAAGTGAAATTTTGGGAGGACAATTGGATACAGAGGGAATCGATTCAAAAACCTCTAGGGTGCCCTAGCCATTCCTCAGCAGTGTTTGTGCAAGAACTTTTGACAGAGGATGGCGTGGACTGGGATGAAAACAAAATTTATGGAAATTTCTATCCTTGTGATGCACTGGACATTCTTAACACCAGAATCCATTATTCCAAACAGGAAGACTCAGTTGCTTGGCAACACATTAAGAGAGGATGCTACTCAGTCAGATCGGCTTACCATCTTTTGAGGGAGGAGAAACAATTGCAGAGAGAAGGGCAAAGTGGAGGTGGAGGCTGCTCCAGTGTTACTTACAGAAAGCATTGGAAGAAGTTATGGTCTCTGAAGGTACCAATTAGACTGAAACATCTTCTTTGGAGGGTGGCTCGCAGAAATCTACCCCTGGGTGAAAATTTGATCAAAAGACGTATCGTAGCCCACCCCAAACGTGTGCATTGTGGAAAATGGGAAGATGACAAGCATACCTTCTTGAAGTGCAAAATTGCCAAGCAAATCTGGGATGGAATCGACGACCAGAACTTCATTGTCACCAACCAAATCTCAGATCTAAGCTCCTGGGTCTTGCAGCACCTGACTGCTTCTAGCTAGTCCAACATCACCTTGATTGCGGCCGGGATGTCCGAGATTTGGCGTGCTCGAAATGAATCCCTCTTCAAAAAACAAAGTCCAAATCCAAGAAGAAGCGCTGCTCAAGCTCGGACCATTATCAACGAATGGGAATCTGTTCAGAAGGCTGCTAGCTCGGGGTCAAATGGAAGGGGAAGTCTAGACTTTACCCTTGGGTCTGGCGACCTCCGAATCACAGTCGACGCTGCTTGGAAGGGAAGCGAAGAGGGCGCTGTTGTTGCCGCTGTAGCTTGAGATGCAGGGGGAATCTGAAGGGCGTTGAGATCCTCCTGTTGAGGGGGTGCTCTCTGAGGCGGAGGAAGCTGAGGCGCACGCGATTGTCCTGGGCGGTGAGTTAGGCCATAAGCTTGGAGCGGCGGCGGTAGTGGTTGAATCGGATTGTCTCTCGCTGGTGGAGTTGGTAACTGGGGAAGAGGAAGACAGGGGAAAGTGGGAGGACGTCATTGAACAAATCAGGAGAGAGTGCAGTTCGAGGATGCGCCTGTCGCACCTGCCAAGGGCCCTCAATTTGGAGGCCCACGATTTAGCTAAATGGGATAGAGACTCAGGTAGCTCTGGTTTCTGGGTAGATGTTTACCCGATTTGCTTATCCCTGTGTACCAAGACGCCGAGCGCATCGGATGTAAGGACCAATTCTCTTAAGTAATACAAGTAGCTTATCCTTTTCTCAAAAAAAAACCATCTGCCAGCTACAAAGGCCGCTGGTCAATTCCCCATTCAGTGCTTGGGTTGGTCAATGCTATCTGCCGCAATTAGGGGTGGGCATTCGGTTATACCGGTTTTTTCGGTTCGGTTAGTTCGGTTTCTAAAGAATTCGGTTAGTGAAAAACGAAAACTGAAATCATCTCTGAAAATATACTAACCGAACCAAATTAACTGAATTATTTCGGTTCGGTTAATTCGGTTTTCGGTTATTAACCGATTGAGCATTGATCCTGTTGGGCTCTAGCCAATCAATCAATTCATTCAATTGAACAACAAATCGAGTGAAACAAATGAGCTCAATCAACACACAGCAAATCGAACATGCAGAGAGTCAAAGAACAGAACGAAGCACATACGTTACACGGAGAGGGATGGGCGGCGATGGGAGGCGGCGAGGCGGCGATGGGAGGGGGCGAGACGGCGATGGGATGGGAGGGGGCGAGGCGAGGCGGCTCGGCGATGGGAGGGGGCGAGGCGGCGAGGCGATGGGAGGGGGCGAAGCGGCGAGGCGAGGTGGCTGGCGACTCCGCGACTGGCGAGTGGCGGCTGGAGGCCTGGAGCCTGGAGGCCTCTGGAGTGAAGCGGCTAGGGTTTACCCACGGGAGGGGAGGCGCCGAGGCGGAGGGGATCAGGGGAGTAGCCTACTGGGCCGAGGAATGGGGAATAGCCGAATGGGCCAGCCGGCCTGGGCCGCGTGCGAGTGTATGAATCGTTGGCTGGATGGGCCTGCAAAGTCTAACATGAGGATGGACATGTGTGTGTAATGTGTGGCTCGAAAATTTTTGAAACCATATTTATATTTTGGCTGCGGGTGATGTTAACTAATCGATTTATGTGTTATGCTGGTTTCTTTAAAAAAACTTCTGCACCATAACTGTTGCTCAATCTAAAACCTATTCACCGACTGTGCCGGGCTTGAAAAAGCCCACTCTCGTCGGACTGGGCCCAAGCCCATCTCGACCAAACCAATCGGGCTTAAAAAACGGGGCCAAGTCCAGCCCAACTACAATTTAGGCGTTGTTTATTTCAGCGTTGAATAAAGTGGAGTTTTACTGTAGAAAAAATCGAGAGTTTTAAAAAAGTGCTCTAATAATTTTAAAAAAATCATTAAAAATAGTTTTATAATGTTGAGAAGAACTACAAATTATTACAACATGTAGGCTATATAAAAATAACAAAATTTGATATAGTTAAGCTGAAACAAACACGGACGGGACTAGGCTCGGCCGGCCCGACAAACTGACGGGCCGGGCGATGGACTGGGCTGGCCAGGTCTTGCCGGCCCCCTGTGCCTTGTCCGATGTCAGCCGATGCCTGATGCCTCGTCGGCTCCTCCACGACGCCGCCAGGCCGCCGCCTCTGTCAGCCTCGCGCGCTTTGCCTCCTCGTTGGCGCCGCTTCGCCGCCGTGCGTGGCCTCACCAATGGTACCGCTGCCTCACCTCCTGTGGATCCCAGATCCAGTGCCGCCTCCCCCCACCCTCTCTCTCTCTGTCTCTCTCGTTTGGTTTTCCCCCTGTCGTGTGATCTCGGATTTGATCCGAATTCGACGGAATAGTTTGTGTGTTTTTTCAATAAATATGATTTACTTATTTTATTTTCTTTTGATGATGAACCCTAAATCCCTTGAACATTCACGGAGCCCGGGCAGCTGCCCCCGTTGCCCGGGCGGTGGATCCGCCACTGGTTTAACAGTATCTCATAATCTCATTTATCTCCTGTCTTTCTGCTGCAGAAAGTTGAGAATGTGTTTGAGGAATTGATGAAAGCGGTGAAAGGTCCTGTGGACTTTGATCTGCCACCTCCATTGAAAGAATGGAAGTCAGGGTACTATGTACAAATTAAGCGTAGTATCCACAACTACCATTGCTTTGAACATATTGCCCGTCCCTTAACACGAATGACATGCATATTTCCTGATTTAACTTTGTAACATTTCTGGTTACAAATTAATATCTTGACATGTTATGAATTAATGTAAGGCTAATTATTAAGTTTCTATGTCTTCCACTTGGCAGTCTAGATTAGTGGAAAACGATTCTGCAACTTATTGAGAAACCTTGATTTTAGTCTTTTTGTAAAGTATGATGCAGTATGCGAAAGTGAGTGCTTACATTTTACACACAGGCATGTAAAAATAGCTTCATGTGGGAGGGTCCATTTTTTTTATGGAGTGGGCACTCCTGGTTTTAATGTAAAAATAGGAGTTTTTTCTTGTTATTGCTGTCCTTAATCCTATTAAGATGTTTATCTTACTAAGAGACGCATTGAAGATGATGGAATTTTTTGTTCCTGTACCCCTTCTTCTGGATCATCAGTTGCTTGTGTAACTTCGTATAATGTATGCTATACGAAGTTATTACGTACGTTACTCGTGAGCCTAACCCAACCCATTAACCGTAGTGGGTGTGCTTGTGTTTGTCTGCCTGCTTGTGCCCCCCACATAATTGCTACCTTATTTTAACTGTAATAATACTGCTTGATTCTGTATTTTTCTTGTTAAACTTTGTAGTTCTGTTGAAATTGAGAAACCATGCAAATCTTGTTGGCTATCTTATTAATTGCTGAGACATTCTAAAATACTCAATCTTGTTGGTGCAGGATGCTGTTCTCCTGTTGTTCATCAAACTGTAAATGCGATAATAAATGTCCCAACAAATCATTCCAGCACAGACCTTTGCAGAAAACCAAATTGATTACGGTACGTCTGATTAAAATTTTGCATAATTATCAAGATGGGGGTAATTACCATGTAAGAAAAAATATGAGGAAAAAATTTCCAGTGCCATAGATGGTGGTATAATGCAATATATGACGTGTGGTATACAAATGTAGCTATCTTTATTGCGTGGGCCTACCTGATAGTCTATTTTCCCAAAATTTAATGCGGGTATTTCTACCCATCGTTGGATACGGCTACAGATACTACCTGAATACATTTATTTGATGGTCTATTTACCATAAACAAATTTTAAAAAATTTAATGTGGGTATTTCTACCCATCGGATACGGGTACTACCCAAAAACACAATTCATTGCAGATACAGGTTGGATAGAGAATGAAAAATACCTGAAAAATATCCAAAAATTCAGATCGAAATCGGGTATCCGATCAAATATTAAAACCGGGTACCTGGTTACAGACCTGTATACTTGTTTCTTTTATATTTTGGCCCTTATGTTTTCATGTTTAACAGAGATTAACTATTTGTGTATAATAACCAACAACACTCTGGTATAAAGTCATATCCTGTCCAGAAGACCAGAACTGATCCTGTGCCATAACAAGTCCATTTATGTATGAAGTTTCCTTTTTCTTGTGAGGTCTATCTACATGAGCAATACTGCAATAGAGATAGTACTGCAAGTCTGCAACCATTGAATATGTTGCAGTTGGAAGACATGTGTTAAGAAGAAAATATGCATTAAGACAATCTAAGACAATGGGGTATGATGATGATGATGATGATCTAAGACAAATCGATTGATTTAATTCTGGTTCTTGATTTTTTATCATGACATCATCAAACTTTATGATTGTTTGACCGTCATTCTACATCTACATATAAAACTTTAAATGATGTAAATTTAATTACTTTATAAACCTTTGTTTATCAGTCATCATTTATCTAAAAGACTTTTTTTTCTAGACAGAGAAATGTGGCTTTGGTTTGATAGCTCAGGAAGAAATAAAGAAAGGCGAATTTGTTATAGAATATGTCGGAGAAGGTATGGTTTCAAATCATTCGTAGACACGCAAATAAAACACACATTAATATTATAGTTTTGTAGGTTATATAGCTTTAACACATTGGATGCTGAACAATCAAACTAATATGCATGTCTCCTGTAAATTTTTTAGTTATTGATGACAGAACATGTGAGGAAAGACTATGGAAAATGAAGAGGCAACGTGATACTAACTTCTATCTTTGTGAGGTCAGTAGCAATATGGTCATTGATGCAACAAATAAGGGAAACTTGTCCCGGTTTATAAATCATAGTTCTGACCCGAACACGGAGATGCAGAAATGGTTAGTTATAGTTCCTTACAATGTGGGATAATTTATGGCTAATAATTTATTTTGACTCTGGGAACATATATAGTTCCTTACAACGTGGGATTTGTCATTTAGTTATTATATTATTATTGGGGGAAACGGAGATGCAGAAATGGTTAGTTATACTACTGTTATTTTATTTTAAATATTTGCCCTACCTCTGAAATCTTTCTATTTTGTAGAATTCTGAAATCTCTGTTAATGACCCTGCTATCTTCTACTATTATCATGTTGTTTCAGGACAGTTGATGGAGAGACCAGAGTTGGCATTTTTGCTCTTCGTGGCATAAAGGAAGGGGAGGAATTAACCTATGACTATAAGTATGTCCATCCCAGTCTACTGGCTGATCCTATGAAGTTTGTTTTCATTACAAACAAATTACTTTCACCCTCCTTGATGTATTGCATTGTGCATGAGTCTTTGATCTATTAGCATTTTTCTACAGGTTTGTCCAATTTGGAGATGATCAATACTGTCATTGTGGATCGTCGAACTGCAGAAAAGTGCTTGGCACCCCAAAGTCGGTCAACTCAATTCTTGTTCATAATGGAAACTCAGGAAGCTCACAAGATCAACATGCTGTGAAGAAAAGGAGGACAACTGCAGAAAATTGCATTGGGGAGATTATTCGTTTGTGGCGTCGACGTGAAAAAATGTATGGCTAATAATTTATTTTGACTCTGGGAACATATATAGTTCCTTACAATGTGGGATTTGTCATTTAGTTATTATATTATTATTGGGGGAACATTAAAGAAACTGTCCAATTCAATGCGAAGAAAAACCAGAAGGGGTTCAGGTATGCGAAAAGTGTGCCGCCGGCGGCGCCACGCTCCAGATGGCCCACTCCACCGCGCTCCAGCAGAAGGTATGCCCCCTCTCGGCCCCCGATCTGGTCGGTTTTGGTAGGGTTTGTGGTGGGGGAAGCCTCGATCTGACGGGTTTGGATCTGTTCCTCTCTGCGTGTGGGCGCGTGCAGCTCGAGGGCTTGCCGGCGATGGTACAGGCGGTGCTCTCGGACGACAGTGCCGTGCAGCTGGAGGCCACCACGCAGTTCCGGAAGCTGCTCTCCATTGGTAAGATTTGAATTATCTACTTGTTGATGTCTACGGGGTAAAAATTTGTGCTGGTTTGAGTTATTGTGGATGTAACTGTGAGGGTTTGGGCTGCTCGAGATTTGTTAGCGGTGAACTGATACAAGTTTGTGACCAACCCTAGATTTCCTATGGATTGCATCAGGACGAAATCTATTATTTCCCCATATTTCTTCTGAGATTTGGACTTCGTTGAATATGCCAGTTTTATCTACAGACTACGACTGTAGGCATTCAGGAAATTTCAACAGCAAAATTTGTCTTCAATTTTCAATAGCAAAATTCGTATTCTGCCCCCAGCGTTCTCCATCTTGCAAATTGATTCACTTTTTTGAACTTTATTCTGAGCTTCTATGGCAACTTTTTTGTTGAACCATAAAACACTTGGTATGATGGTGATGATGATCTAAGACAAATTGATTGATTTAATTCTGGTTCTTGACTCTGGGAACATATATAGTTCCTTACAACGTGGGATTTGTCATTTAGTTATTATATTATTATTGGGGGAACATTAAAGAAACTGTCCAATTCAATGGCTGCTCAATGTTAAGAGTAGTAAAGGGCTTATGTTTTACAGCAGCATGGGTAAACTTTCAGCTTCTAATGTTGTTGTGATGGTTCATCAGTGATATTTGAGTGAATGCGTAGGGTATTTTAAGGTGCTTTAGTGCTCATCTGATTTTGGAAGCTATATTTTCTTTTATTTGTTACTGTCAGTTTGTGTTTCATTTTGATTCTTTGCCTCCCTCTATATTCTTCCTTTCAGGCATGTCCCAGCAGTTATATATGGCTTTAATGATTACACCAAAATGCATACTGTGAGTTTGTCAGCGGATGGCCTCATTTTTCAATCTTAAAATGTTATGATTTCTAGTGAGTAATTTTATATGATTTTCTATTGGTTCAGTTAATGTTTGAAGTAGATGTTACTGAAGAATTTTATGATTTCTAGTGAGTAATTTTATATGATTTTCTATTGGTTCAGTTAATGTTCGAAGTAGATGTTACTGAAGAATTTGACATGAGAGAAGAAGATTGGGCTTTCTTACCGGTATGGCATTTTTAGCCATCAAACCAGTTGCAAATATGTTCTATTTGTATTTTATAGAACCTGAGTTATATCATGCCTTTATTTGTTGTCCACCCCAATTGTATGATTGGATCATCCTAGCTAACTGTAGCCTGTACATTTACTAAGATCTCATTTGTTTCTGCATTTACTATCAATGTTGTTGAATGTTGATACATGGTTAGAATTTTTTTTTACTATGTTCGAATAACTTTAGAGACTTTTCTTCTTTTTTTTTTAGCACAGGATAAAATTTCATAAGATCATTTCTTTTACATCAAGACATCTAGCCGACAACAAAATATTAAATGCATTCCTAGAGGGTCTAAATAATAGCAGCTTTTAATCCAAGAGCTGCACTCAAGGTCAATAGAGAACATTTTCCACTCCAATTACTTCTTGTAGCATTGTTATCATCATGTTTGGATGGTCTTCTTTTGACCTTGATTTTTTTTTCAGCTGAAACCAGCGGTAGATTATAATCTGAGAAAGTTGTGGGCCTTCAATAGGAGGCTTAAAGAGCCTAAAAAATTATTTAAAAGTGGTTTTGGGAGCTTTGAGGAGAACTAGTAAAAGCTCCACAAAAACGGCGACAAAGTGCGACAACGTTTGTCTTGCACAAAAATAACAAATTTCCAGCGGCAGCCTTTTATTTTAAAATGAACTGAAAAGATGTCTTGTTTTGTTAGCTGCATCACTTAATATCACTCCATTCCAAATTGTAGTTCACTATTGACTTTTGAAGACGCCTTTTGACCATTTGTCTTATTCAAAAAAATAGTGCAAACATGCAAAAATATAAGTTATGCTTAAAATATGTTTAATGATAAAACAAATCACAACAAAATAAATAATATTTACATATATTTTTTGAATAAGACGAATGGTCAAATAGAATATCCAAAAGTCAACAGTGAACTACAATTTGGAACGGAGGGAGTATGAGTTGTGATCCAACTTCTCATCTTTGTAGTGGGATTGTTCATGATTACTGTATATGTACTATGTAGCCTGGGTAGGATTAGGTTCACGAGAATCATGACTAGTGTAGATGTAGTTTTCTATTGATGATTCATACCCGTTCTAGCAGCCTTGGGACTAAGAACATTAAAAAAAGAGTTGATGGGTGTACATTTTATTGAAGCATGTGAAATCTAAATTTCTGTAGGCCTTTTATAATCTACAATGAATTTAACGAGTATAGGCAGAAACTTGTTTGTTTTTTATCACGCCCAAGTCTACCTAATTATAAATATTTGTATTTATTGAAATTTTTAAGGGTTAGTTGATGTGTTTTGTTAAAAATGATCTGTTATATTTGATTTAAGTTGTCACTACTTCCTGTCCAAATTAGACAATGTTTCAGGGAATTTGTTTTGGTTTGCAAATGGATGCTTGTTTTGGTTCCGCTGCGAATGTAGCCACTTCATACAATTGACTTATACATCTTCCACATGTTGTAGTCCATACTCGCAATAGGCTTTGATCTAGCTAAGGATTTTGAAATGCATGAACATGTCACCATGAGAGGTTTTGTGAAAGATGAGATAACCTGTACATCAGCCTTGGATGTGTATATATATTTTGAATATGGGTCTCTACGAGCCTTGACATATATCTTTAACAGAACACTCATACACCTGGCACTTGTATTAGGCTTTCGAACAAACAGCATTAAACAAGAGTGTTACTTGATCTCACAGTCAAACCAGAAGAGATTGAGCCTGTTTACAAGGAGAAACGAGTCAAAAGGAATGTCAAGATGAACTCCCTGCACTCTTGTCACAGTATGCATTCAGATAGACCCTGAACTTGTGTCATTTGCATAGATTTTATGGTCATGATCCCCAGCACCTTGCCCATGCCTGCAAAGGCTGACAATGCATGCTAGGTCTGTGTTTAGTCTTCCAAACACCCATGAGTTAGGCACGATCAAATTAACTCGGTGGAAGCCATTTAACCACCTTTCATTTAATTAACCTGCAAAAAAGGTGAGATAAGCTCCCATCGGCCATCGCTAGTCTGCCAAACATCCATAGGTTAGGCACGATTAAGTTAACCCAGTCAAAGGCATTTAACCACCTTGCATTTAATTAACCCACAGAAAAGGTGGGATAAGCTCCCACTGCTTAGCACCCACATGGCCACCAAGCGTGTAGGCGGCCACCTATGGGTGCACTTCTAAATGATAATTCGGTAAATAACTGGAGGAGATAACTCAAGGCTACTCTGCTGCTATGCGTGCCTGATCTCTTAGCCTATTGGACCTTGAATCCATGCCCATGACATTTCTCCTTCCCTAGAAACAGCTAGCTCTCGAGCAAAGGTGGTGGCACCATGGCACTAACAGCGAGGCTGGTGTCGATATAATACCGTTACAATTTGCTCCGTTCGCATCACCCCTAGAGATAGGGATGGTGGAACCAAGAGTGCAGACACAGTTAGCTCTTGTGGTGTTGTCCATGGGAGATGCCAACGGTGAAACTAGTGTCTATGCAAGGTGGTAAACTCCAGCTTGGCATAGGGACATAATGTGGTGCAGCTGGTGCTGGAAGCCATGGAAAGTGGGCTAGTTATAATTTATAAATAATGTAACCCAACAGGTTTTCATTAATTGGCTGTGGATCACTTCAAGTCTTAATACTTGGGAGTTCTCCTTTGCTTGAGATACCAACACTTATAAAACAGGACGACGACTTATTCCAAGACGTAATTGGCTGGTTCTTTAAGCCTTAAATCAATGAAGGCAGACATTCATAACTGAACAAAACAGTTACCTAAAGACTCACTAAAATATAGAAATATGATAACAATTAAATGATTTTTATTTTTTCTTTGGATACCTCTGATATGGGTGTAATTCTTCTGTTCAAAGAAAGTTACAGGCCCATGAACATTTTTGACTTATGTGGTTCTTTGTTATGATGAGGAAGCTATACATATTTTTCAATTGCTTCCAGCAAAGTCCTGCTGCTAACTTGACCTTTCTCTATTTTCAGCGTCCAGAAGATCCAGATTCTGATCTTGACTAATCGTTATAGGTAAGAACAATGAGTAACTACATAACTAGGATATCTATTGTTGTTTGAGATTCTTGTTTTATCCAACTTCAGATTCCATTTTAATTAGAATTTTGCAAGCTGTATGTTCTTACCATCCATTTTGTTTCTGTTCTAGTCATTTGTACATGCTGAAAACAAATGCTAGAAATATATTCATACTGCAAGAGTATATTGACCTGAGCTACCATGCGAATAAGATACACTACCTGGTTCGATGCATTGCACAGGTTGTTTATGTGGTGTTCGTGCAAGTCACATGTTAGCTGCCTAACATGTGGTCTCCAACTTCAACGCAATTGTTTAGTTTATGCCTGGCTAAAAAAAGAACCTAAATATTTTCCATCAACTGTCAGCCTCTACATTTACTTACCTATGAGATTCGTTCATCTCACTTGATCACATCTCATGGAAGATGATGCCAGCGTGAAGTGACTGCATGTGGTGCCAGTATTTGACACTCGCAGTACCAAAAAATATGATGAGTGCTGAGTAGCACAGGATTCTTGTATGGTGATGAGTGGGAGTCTCTTGCTGCCATGCCATAGAGGGCTATTGTGTGACTCTAGTGCTTGTCACAACTTGGTGTCTCTTAGTATAACCTCTTATTGTCACCTCACCTCATGCCTTTACTTGCTGCCTGTGCCATACTCAATATCAGAAGTATCTTATTCAGGTACATGTAATTGGTGCAGAGACCAACTGATGGAAAAGACAAGGCCACTGTTGCTGTGTTTAGGCAAGGGTAAGTTGAGAAGTTTGTGCTGATTAAACTAGAGTTTTGTGTCAAGAGCTCGTAGGTGCTTACACAAGGGCTTAAAATCTTCAAAGCACATTAGAATGTTTTCTGTGGACAGTATGAAATGCTTTCTAACAAAAAAGTACTTTTGCACCGGAGACAATAGTTTCTTATGTACGAGCTTAAAAAATTTAAAGCTCGTTAGAATTATGTAGATACTGGTTGATGTGGCAATATTCTCTCGTTAAGCACACATGAAAGAGGTGCTTGTATTGTACCTTCTAATCTAAGGCTCTACACTGTCCAACATGGGAAATAAGTTTTTTTGTACATGCCTAGAAGGTTTGAATAGAAACCCCCTATCAAAATAGGCTTATTTTTTCTTTATTTTTTAGTGGGAAATATTCTATTGTTCTTTTTTTTACTTTTGAATTTCCTGTGCGTACTAAATTCTATGTATCGGCTATGCCTAAACCCCTTGCAGTTACATGTTTTTTAGTTTTCAGTCTTGACTGAGGGAAGTTCCTCCTCTCTGTGCAGGATCCTTGTGCTCTCCTCCTTGTACTAAAAGACAAAGTTATTCGGTTCATTATCGTCTCGACAGAACAGACAAATTGTGCAACTAAGATACTCTTCTATTTATGTTTACCTCCGGTGTCGTAAATCATAGTTCTTGTGCTGTTTCCAATTGTTCAACTTACAGTAGTTGTTCGGCCTGCATCTTGTGAGATGCCAGTAAAATCAAAGTGTACTCTTGTGGTTATTTATTTATTTTGCTGTTTAGAATCGTTGAGTTTAGAATCGTTGGCGAGTGCAGCATTTGCTGTGTTGTGCTGTGAAAGTGTACTTCAAAACAGTTAAGGTGTCGGTAATTGTTGAAAAAAGTGGCTTGTCCTTTCTGTCATTGAAACATTCCCTGCTAATGCTGTGCAAGTGGTTTACTTGCTCATGTGACATACCCTGACGCAGCATTAAGATTTAAGAGCCATGACAGCCGTTGTCTCCTTCCTTGGACATTCGTGTCAGAGGCAGACCAGGAAGCAAGATCTATGGCATCAAGGCATGCTTGGTTTATGGCAATATTTGTTCATTTTACTCCGTGAATAGTATAATTATGACATTTTCTTGTCTGCATCCCAAAGCTGACTGCTGGGTTATATTTGTATTACATTTCTTCTTCTATGAATGACGAGTACACTAAACAGTGCGTCAAAAGGGTACAAAATGTTGCGATCGGCGGTGGCCAAATGTGGCCTATATTTTGCGTAGAATCAAATAGGCCCCAAATCCATGGATCTAAAACTTTATACATGTTGATTTTAGCTAGGTCCACAATGCTAGAAACATAGCAATACGTGTTACATATGAGGCTTCAAATAATTGGTGGACCAAAAGGTGAAAGTGAAAACAGAGAAAGGGAAAAATAGAAGGGGAAAACAGCGTCAAAGCTGAACAGTATACCTTGCAATGTCGGAGGTCTGAACAGTCGAGCAGTGCATGCATGCAGCTGCATCCATCGACCTAGACAACTCTTTTCTTTGCGAAATGCTTAGATATCACGAGGTAAAGGCATGCTTGAAACATATAGGCGCCAAAATAATACCCTGCACTTTTACTTTTTAGAATATTGTGGTTGACAATTGACCGGGACCGGCCAGTTTTGTTCTTTATCATCTAGCAATTGATCCTTCTACATTCATTTGCAAATTGGGCCATCACCTTTGGTATCAAAAGAGATGAATTTTTTGTTAAGTAAAACAGATACAACTTGGTATAAGTGTTGCTATAGCCTTTAAAAAGGGGCCCACGACAACTAGCAGAACGTGACGACCAAGAACCAATAAACTTCAACAATGATTAAGACGAGGCCAATTATAGAAATGGTAAAACAGAAGCAAAACATTTCACATGCACTTTTAAATATGGCAACGTATTTTGCGTACATAGCACTTACCGTGTACACCAACTAACGACAATCATAACTTTTTTTAAAAAAATTATAGATGTGTTCATGAACTTACTCTACCTACATATCAAATTGTAAGTTCAAAATCATTATATATTAAGAGTGACAAAAAAGAAAATTTAAATTATTTAAATTTGTTAGAATTTTCTCTTTTTTATAACTCTTAATATAGAACAAATTTGATCTTGAAACTTTATAGATAGGTAGAGTAACAATGAGTTACGTCTATAAATTTTTTTTATATAATTTTTCATGACTTTGTTAGTCGGTGAATACGGTATGTACATAGGATATGTTGCATTTAAATAAATGGACTAAAGATGTTAAAAAAACTTAGTTTTGTAGCCTAATACTACCTCCTTTTTTTTATTTGACGTCTTTGATTTTTGGACACGCCTTTAACCATTCGTCTTATCAAAAAATTAGTGTAAACATATAAAAATATAAGCCATTCTTAAAGTATCTTTAATGATAAAAAAATCACAAAAAAAAGATATTTACATAGTTTTTTTGAATAAGACGAATCATCAAAGTCGTGTCTAAAAGTCAAAGACGCCAATTAAAAAGAATGGAGGGAGTATATAGTATACAAAGAATGGATCGAGGGAGTACATAGTATACATATATGTGTTCTAAAAATCAGAAAAAGGAACCAGGGATTAACATGTAGTTTCCAACCAACCAATTTGGTATCGTAGCGGAGACCAGAAGGGGAGGAGAAGGGGCATAAGGGGCTAGCGAAGTGAATTTGAGCCCTAATGAAGTTGCAGCGAGCTCGAAAGGAGTAAGGATTGAGGAGCTAGGGTTAGAGAATGCATCCTGACCGTTCATCTTTATCAAAGGGTACTTGTAGACTTGGAATCTTGTTGGAGTGGGCTTAAACTTATGTTGCAATTGAAAATGGTACAAGTGGGTAGCCCTGATGGCCTTATTTGTTTTATATGGGTTTGGTTGAAATACTAAAAGTATTTACGAGAAGCCTTGTGCATGTACGTTCTCTCTTCGTCTACCATTGTAATTAGCCGATTAGTGCGCACTAACTAACCCCGATTAATGCTCACCAACTGCGGGGTGGGCTATATATAGACCATGTAAGCCTACATGACACTCTGGCCCTGCTTACAAATAATATTATTTTGAGATAGAAGTGAGATCATATGTAAGACCTGTTTTATGTACAGAGGTTGTCCCCATCCAAGCTTAGAGGCTACACCCAAACTAGCTACCTCTCAGTGCATGATTATATATTTAGAGGTATGTAGACTTTGGAGACTACAAAGTAGATGAACTAAAGCTAGTCCTTTGGTTAGAGTATTAATTGTAGTTAGTAGCGTTTTGGATCATACCCCATTCTTCTGAAAAATTAAGAGATATATATATATAGTTCATCCAGCAAGTTCTCATTTCAAGATATGATGAAGTGCCTATAGGATGATTGCAACCTTACTAGAACCATACACATTTTTCTAGTCCACTTAATTACATTTATGCAACCAATTTGGTACTACCAAATTTTGGTAATGATAAATTTAAGAAACGTTGGTGTTGCACTTCTCTTCATGGAGTGTTATTTTTCCTATAGAATCCTATTGGAATTGAAGAAAAAAACAACCACTACAGTAGGAAACACCAGATAGTGGTCTCACAATACAACAGAAATTGATATGGCCAAATGTTCTTTAAAAAGCTGGCACCAATAGCCTTATTGGCACCAGTAGCATGCCAATGAAAATGATTCCACATGTCATCAGTACATTGATGAAAATGGTAATCGTGTGTTAACGCGTCATATTTTTGTAATGTTGACAAAAATAGATTCCATGTGTCAAACAGGTCAGAAAAAAATTTCAACAAAAAATAGGTGACCAGTTTAATTATTTTCGTCGGCCCATAGATGATTAGCCAACTAAAATAATTCAAATTCTTTGAAAATAGGGTGTGTGCCATGTGACGCCCTCTATATTTGCCGGCTTGGCATGTGGGCCAAGGAATAAACATCGATTATTGTCAGCTTCTCTCTAGCCAACAAAAGTACGAGCACATTTGTATTGGCCGATTAGGGCCAACGAAAATATTTTAGGCGATGAAAATACATTGGAAGTGCGATGAATGTCACTGACAAGATGAATTTGATTGAGTTTTGTTAAATGAAAATCGAGCAATATCACAAAGTTTTTTCATCCTCTCGATGAGGATGATCTGTTAATTAATGTAAATATGGAGAGCCGCTGGATCTGCTTTAAGATCGATGAACACGCCACAAATCACAAATTAGCAGATCTAGCAACTCCATGCAGGTGCATGTGAGATACGGATTTCCCCTTTCTCAACATATACGTGCATGCATATGATTCCCATCGACGCAACAAGGCAAGCGGTTATTTGGTGTCTTGATTGGGACGAACAAAACTGGTGGCTCTTGCAGCAAATTATGGATCATTGGAGCATATGCATGCATATGATCTCTAGCTGGCTTCGTGCTGCCGCAACACTCCACGCAACAGGGCAGACATGCATGCATGGCGATCTCTTCCCATCTGCGCCCCATGTTCTCCTGCAGTACAGCAACATCTGAAGACATGCGTCTCTTCTTCTCCCTACACCGCCCTCTCTGACCACTACTCAGTCCACACACACACACACACACACACTCGGACTCTCTCTCTCTCTCTCTCGAGAGAGAGAGAGAGAGATGGAGCACAAGGCCTTGCTTACGGGGAAGCTAACTAGGCAGACGTAGGTACTACTTAATTAGCTACGTGGTTACGATAAGAGAGAGAGAAAAGGCGAGGAGGGGGAGAAGAAAGAAAGAGAGCGAGCGAGGAGGGAGACAGGAGGATCAGGGAGAGAAAGGGGGAGCGAGCGCAGGGGTATTTTGGTTGGGCGCTGGCTTTATGCGGCGTGGCCCAGTGGGCCCCCAGGGAGCAATGAATGTGCTAGTGGGCCCACTGGCGTGGGCTCGGCCGGGGCAGGAGGGGAGGGGGGGCAACTTTCCCACCGATGGAGATGGATGCTTCTAAAGCCACTCATGTGGTGGCCCACGCAGAACACCCCCCCCATCCTCCACCGTCCATCCAGGACACTGGACACGCCATCTCTAGTCCGCGGCGCAGATTTCTTACTGTTTTACCGCGCGATCCGGCCGGAAAGCACCAGGCTCGCGGCTCTCGCATGCCCCGCGCTGATCTGAATTTTGCTCAGGCAAATTGAACTGCAGGTAAGTTTACTTTTCGAGGTGTTTGACTGCAGGTAAAATAAGTTTTCGAGGTGTTTGACTGCAGGTTAATTTACGTGTTTTACTACAGGTAAATTTACTTAGAGCATCCCAATAGCTTCCCTATGTGTATGAATAGCGTTTTAGGGAGTGTGATAGAGCGGCCGTTCGGGATTCTCTTACATCTCCAAGTGTCGTGCTTCGTCTAGGTAACTTAAACTATTTAATTAAGGTATTTTCATAGTTTCAAAGGTTCTTTTCTAATGTCGACTAATATTAATTAAATGCAGGTATATTATAGTTTTCCAAGTGTGTGTTTTTTCATGACTGATCTTAATTAAATGCACTTCTCAATGTATGAAAAAAGGTCTACGTACCTACACCTTCAAGTATCGTGCACCATCCAGGTAATTAACATAAAACTATATGAGAGCAACTTCCACCCTCCTCTGTAGAGTTCCTCGTTTACTTCCACCCTTGTTCATGCCTTAGGATCCGCACTCAACCCTCTCACACATGGTCTTTTCTGAAAACTTACTTGAAATTTTTGAAAAAAAAAATCGGGTTCTTCTTCTTCCTCCTCTCTCCTTCTCCCCTCAACTTGGCCAAGCCAATCCCCCACCGGCGGTGTGCTTGCTAGCGAATACCTTGGCGGGGCGGCGCAACCACAATGACTCTTAGAGGAGCCATGCCGTCGAGCTGAGCGCTCATGACCGACGGCGCGACTTCTTTGGGAGTCACCGTGGTTGTGCCCCCTCGTGGTCACTGGTGAGCATTACCACTGGTGGAGGGCCAGCTCACCTAGGTAAGGGGAGAAGGAGAGAGGAGAGGAGGAAGGAGGAAGGAGGAAGGCGGAGGACCCGACACCCAATTGCTTTTTAAAAAAATTTCGTAGACTATTTTTTGTGCAAAAGACCGAGAGAGAGAGGGGAGAGAGAGAGAGAGAGAGAGAGAGAGTAAGCCGGCCAGGGAGCTCCTTAGTAGCACGTGGATGCATTTTCTAGACTATAGAGTACAAGAAAACTTGGCCTTTTAGAATTTTCTAAGTTAAAATTATAAAAAAATTTCTATATAAATATTTTGAACTATTGAATTGGATAAACGAAATTAGATTTGTCTCGAAAAACATGTTTATCATACGTTAACTTCGGATAATTTTATAAATAAACTGCAATATTATTTAGTAGTCAAATATGCATTGTGAAGACCATGTTAATGCCCAAAACATCACTTTTTTATGAACCGGAGAGAATATTAATATACTAGTTTATAAAACCATTTAAATAACCGCTTAATGCAGTTCTAAAGGTGCTTTGATAGAAAAGCCGACTTTAACCATGCATGAAATCATATAATTCGTTTACTTAATCCCTAACATGCACATCTGAGATATTAGTATTATTCTGTTTCTTTGCCTAACAATTATTGTGGCAGACATATATATCTAGAGGATGATTTTGAGCCTATCCGTATATGATTATCTATGCATGCATGTGGCAAGATAGCATCGAGAGTTTTTAGAAGTGAATTTAAAAAGCTCATCCATTTAGCTCATATTTTTTTAAAAATCAATCAATAGTTGTTTCAAAAAATTTTAAACCGGAATCAACAAGTTAAATAATTTATTATTTCAAATGTCCTATCTGTCATGAATATGTACATATTCATGTCACCTATTGTTACGTAATGCAAAGGACAAAGTTAATGCTATTATAGTGTAGGTCTTGTCTTAATTAAGCAGAACTATTGATATGATTTAGGGTCTAATATAGACTTGTTTTGTCAAAACCTCCTAAAGGATTATCTAGACGAACGGTTTTTAACAAACTCAGGGGAGGATACCTAGTCTTAGGACAAAAAAGTTATATAGACAAGGCTTATTTTTTTCATCATTTTTTAAACTAATTCATTTATATTTAAAGGTATGCAGGAGTATTTTTATACATATATAAAAAGACATGCATTTCATGCACACGTAGGTAGGTACGTCGCAAGTCTCATGGCATATCAAGCTTTATTGACTTAATTAGTTGTCTAACTACATATAATTTTTTTATGTAGAATTTTTTTTTGAAATATTCATAAACTAACGTTTGAATTTTTTTACTAATGTATCTCAAACATTATTTTTTTTGTGACATATATATCATTACCAAGCAAATTTGGATGGTTTAATTTAGAAAAAGTGCTAATTTGGTCTTTTAACTTTTTTCTAAGCATTAATTTGATTCCTGAGGTGCAAAACAAAGTGAGATTGGCTCATGTGGTTTTGATACCTTTAACCAGTTAAAACCAGCTTTGTGGATTGTTTTTTGATGATTTCTATGGCACCTAGTTCGGTTTTCATTGGCGGGCGCAGGTTTTTCAAGTTGGGTGTGCGAGATTTGAAAAATCACAACGACAACATCATTATAATTTTTACAACGGCATAATTTTGCCTACCATATCAGTATATTACATTACTAGCTACTATATTTGCATTCCTTTCTAAAATTAAAACAAGAAATCGAATTTGGTTGATTATGCTCACCATGGAAGATTTATTTTGCTCGGGTGTCGCCATATGCACTCCTCTCCTAATTTAATAATTTACCTTCGGCCAATTGGCATCCTCTCCTAATTTCTAAGATTAAAAAATAAAAAATAGCACTCAATCCCAACATTTATACAACAATCATTAATAATTTTATTTTTTAAGTCTCTAAACCTAAACATCATACCTATTACATAGGATAAAAGGATTGAATCATTTAGTAAATAGTAACTAGGGTCAACCTGTTAGGGTTAGATGGTTAAAGACTTAAAGTACCATGAGAACAGGAGGAACCGAGGAGGGGCGCCGGCTGTGAGCTGCTGACGGCCTCCACCTGCTGGGGACTGAAGCGCCGATGGTGGCGCGCTGCGCCAGTGTCGGCGCGCCGCGCGTGCCGATGAGGGGAGGTGGGCGCTGGGGCTGGTGTGCGTCGGGCGGGGTGGTCGGCAGCGGCTGTCCGGCGTCGGTCTCGCCATCTCGGTTGGAGTCTTGCAGACTGAGAGAGAGAGAGAGAGAGAGACAGAGAGAGAGAGAGAGAGAGAGAGAGAGAGAGAGAGAGACAAAGAGGCAGAGGCGAGGGGTAGGCGAGACCGTGAGAGGAGAGAGGGGAGACCGTGTCTATCTGTTGCTGGACGTGGGCTGGGGTTGGGCATGACCGACTTGGGCTGGGCCTATGGGTACTACTAACTGATTGTTTTTGCAAAAAAAATTTGAGTGTACATCTGTTCACCTTTGGGTTTTACTAGGCCCGCCCCTGTCGGTTTTGCGCATGTGGCAACACCACATTATTGTTGATGTGAACCAATGCAAATAATTATTAATATTTAACTAATATATGTGAAGTATAAATATCTACAATTGATATTTTTTAATTATGTAGATGTAAATATATTATCATTATTATTTAAATATATCTAAAATTTAATTGGTATATTTAAATTTTCCCAATATTTAAATAATATTATTTAATTAGTATGATATATATATGGGTCCATGGGATTAGAAAGTAATGAATAATTTTTATCAATACTAAATATTATTTCTTATAAACTTTAGTTAGATATTAATATTAATTTACATTGATCCACATCAATGCTAATGTGGCATTGATAAGGCTCCATGTGCAAAACCAAACGAGGTGGCGTCCATGTCAGAAAAACCGCCCAGAAAGATGATTTTGGCTGATCAATTAAGAACCAGCATAGTACCATTTCAAATTTATAGGGACCAATCTCACATGATTTTACACCTCAAGAACGTGCGTACTACATGTTACTATGTTAGCATACATATGAAACGCAGTACAGATGTGCATGGTTGGAGGTGACAAACCAAACATATGGGCAACAGCTGCTGAGGTGGTCAGTCAGAAGAAGCTAGGCGCCGTACCAGTACGTACGACGTCCATCATGGACGTATAATATGTATATGTACGTACGTATGTATATGGACCAGTGCGTGTGTGGTGTTGAAAGTTCTACTTCCATCTCCATCTGAACATCTGAACAGTACGTACGTCGTGGGAGTACACATGCATGCATGCATTGATCGCTCACTGCAGCTGAGGCGGCTCAGCGGTGGTCGTCGCCTGGGCTCGACCAGCCGTGGTCGTCTGGCGCTGCGTGCACAACTCCTTCGAGCCACTGCCACTTGATGCCTCATCTTTTGTTTGCTTGCACCTGCATGATCAGTGAGCGAGCTACCTAGCTACCTGTTATTACCTCCTCGAGTTTACTGTTTTACCATGCGTTTTTGGATGCATATATACATATATCAGCACTGCTGCATGGTGTACGTAGTACATATGATATGCATGGATGCTGGCTAGCTATACACCTAGGCAGCTATATGTAGCTGGGTGCATGCATGCATGCCTGCATGCTTGTTTGTTTGTACTGGGCGAGAGCTTGACCCTGCAGGGCAGCCTTTGTCTAGATCGATCGGCAAGCGTGTTGGGGCGGCTCATCAGCGTGTTTCCGTCCTGCAAATAGGCAATCAGATCATGCATGCATGCAAGCAAAACATACATCGGAGGCAAACCTAGCTAGCTTCGATAACAATGTTTAAGCTAGCTGGCTGCAGCGAGAGGGCGTGTGTCATTTGCTGTAGTGCGCATGCATGAATGAATGCATGAATTGCTGTGCAGTACCCAACACAATTAATTCATATATACAAGGTTTTAGGTTCATTCATCTGTGCTGTTTCTGGTTGGGAAGGAGATGTGAATACAAGCACGTTGCTCATGGTGTCGGAAATAGAAGATTACATATGCATGGAGAGGTAATGTATTGTGGTAGTATATTAATTATGTAATTAATTAATTTGATGCAACCATTTAATCTGGAGAGCTATATATACTGCTCGTTATTCAGATATAGCTAGTATATTTAAATCATAATTAAGTTACTTGAAGCATTTAGATTGCAAGGAAAAAATAACTCATATCTCATTCGATTCAAGCCCTTGAAAAAATTATCTACAAAACCACAAATACAATCTTGCCTTACACGTGTATATATCGACCGGGCAGACCTTTTGCCCTTCTATAGGGAATTTTCGGGCATATCTCAGCCTTGACCATATGTCGAGATTCATATGTAGTTCGTCCTCTCTCTCAATCTGCAAAGGCTCCCTAGATTTTTTTTCTAAATAAAAAAGCAATTGAAAATTTCTTTCTTCTTTTTCCTCTCTTCTCTCCCCACTCCGGCTCGAGCCAATCCGACCCGCCACCCGCTCGCCGTCAGCGGTCGAACGGACCTCAGCAGAGTGGGGAGAGGACAGAGAGGAAGGTTCGACCCAATTATTATTATTTTTCCAAAAATTTTCAAAGACCAATGTTAAAGAGGGTGGGTACATACGAATCTAGGCAAATCCAGGAATTGATCGTAGAAGCGTGCACGTATTACTGATATATATTGATCGATGGAGAGAGAAGATCAGATGGGCAGTACATGGCATGGCTCTGAATTCACAAACTAAAGATGCATGCGTAGCGCCGACGTGGGCTTACAACAGAATGATGAATCCTGTCGGGCTTTTCTCCTGACTTGTCACTTGCAAGCATCATTAGCTTAATTTCGGCTGGCTTTCTGTTCGAAGTCAGCAGGGCGTCGAACAGCAATGTAAACAACTAAAGCATGCAAATGCATGCATTCACGTACGTACGTCAATGCGTTAACGTCGAGGTTACCTACAAAGCAGCAGCTAGCCAGGCAGGAATGCATGCAGTAAGCGATGCAAACGAGGTTTCAGACTGGATCGGCATCCATACATCTAGCTAGCCAGCTTTCATGCATGACAACTATGTCCGTACCAATGAAGAAGACAGATCAGAGCTGCCCTTAGCCTTTGTCTTACAAATGTAAGCATACTGTTAAAGTGTTCACGCGCGCGGGCGCATGGTAATCAGCAGCTAGTCCAAAGAGCATGACACTCACCTTGGACACTACTCGATCCATGTACACAACTTCAATGAATACTAGGATCAGTGTCGGTTTACATCGACATTGATAATATCATTTGTACTATCAATGTCAGTTCTAAAGTAGCTAGCTTCTACTAGCCCTGTTTGATTCGACCAAAAATCTGAATAAGGTTAAAACATAAAAGGTTGAGTGCACTTGAAAAGCGGCTAAAAAAGGTTAGAAAAATATATTAAAGATAGTTTTGAGATTGTTTTAAAAAGCCATGTTTTAAGTCATGAAAACAACTACAAAATGTTACGATGTATGTTTCATACTAGAATGAAAATTTTAAACCATAGAATTCAATCTAGCTTAAGTTGAATCAAACAAGTACTTGTCCATGGTTCTGTTCACTGCATCTAATAATGGCTGTGTTTCTTTGGGCGGTTAGATTATAATCTGAAAAGGTTGTAGTGTTTTTATAGAAGATTTAAAGAGCCAAAAAAATCATGAAAAATATTTTTGAGATCTTTGAGACAAATTGTGCAAAGTATTTTTAAAAAGAACCACATACTAAAAGTCTCATGAAAACAACTACAAAATGTAACAACGTATGTCTTGTACTAAAATGAAAATTTTAAGCCATAGAATTCAATCTAGCTTAAGTTGAATCAAACAAGGCCAATAGCCAAATTACCGGTACTTGTCCATGGTTCTGTTCACTGCATCTAATAATATGTCATGTTGGATATATCCTGTATGACATGTATTTAAAGAAATATGCAAGGGTGGTATGTCACGCATGCAAGAAGACGAATGTGTATGAAAAGTACTAACTAAAAGCACCACTGTGGCACTGTTGACAGTGATGTCCCCATTACCCCATGGGAGGATTCCAAGAGGAGATAAAGGTGGGTGCATGGAAATAAATTGCATCGTTCGTGATGGTGGACATCTTGATGGAAAATTTATCGGGCCTGATGATAATTAGAAATGTAGATGAACAGCATTGTCTATTGGAGAAGCAATGTTGTCTATATATCTCAAATGATACTCCTAGGGGTAGATCAGGGACATCTATGGACATTCTTTATTGGAAATTCCCTGTTCAACCCTCACTTCCTCCATTTCCAATATTAATTTGGTATTGTTGATTTTTTTTTATCCTCGAAGCTACTTTGTTCGCTAATGTACCTATATAATGCATTTATAAAATATTACATAAAAGTATTTTATTATGAAAGTATTCTCGCAAATCTAGCAATATCATTTCCTCGGCATTAATAATTTTTTAGACATTAATAATTATGTGAAAGTCGTAAAACCTAACATTTGACACATGCAAGTTAAAAGTTTTGAAACTTTATTTGTTAGCTGCTACTTTTTCTGTCACATAGATCTACCAGTTCTCTACCCCGGAGGCTGCCGGTTCCCGGGTGTATAGTTGTTCTATGTGCTTCCCCCTCCCCCTCCTGTATCTATTCTACTTTTAAAATAGAATATAGTTCCCTGTTCCTTAAAAAACTTTATTTATGGATTTTTACACATACATACATATAAAACATATAAATTTATCACTTCGATCCTCTCTGTTTACGGAAGAGGTTTGTTAGGTTTCGATCTGTTTAGGATTTTAAGGATTTGGTTAATTACCCTGTCGGACGAAGCCAAATTGTCAGCGCACGATCGAGCTATCGATGACGGTATCAAATTAGCTTTTGCTGTTGTACGAAAACTTTTGCTGCACCGAGTAGACGTGTTTTAATTTTGTTCAATATAGGTCAGGGTACCCGCAGTTTCAACCAAAAAAGGTTCAGTGTGCCCTTGCGCAATATGTGAATTTTATTTTGCAAAACGTTGAACAATTTAGTGTACGGGGAAATTTAATTTTTCTCTATAATTAATGCACCAGTGGTAATTACTTCATAACCAATGGCGAGCTTACATATGATAACAAAAATATTAGTTAATGCAGTAGTGTTTACGATAGATGGGGCGGTGATTGTCTAATCAATTATATTACTTGAACCAAACAAATGATGAACTAATCAATCAATCAAATGTGCCATACTGCCATGTCAGTCTATTTTCTACATTCAATGGAAACAATGTTAAGGAGCTAGCCTTCCCATTTGTTTTGATCGATGTCAGAAACTCCCATGTTCTATTAGACAAAAAAGAATGCCGGCTAGCTAGATTGCTATGATTCAGAGAAAAAAGGTTACGATATTGCTTGCTGCGCGATTGTTCACGTCCCTTGTTAAAATTAGTCGATCGGCTAATTAAGGTGCAGGGTAAGGGAGACACAACAGTGGTGCTGTATGCTGGGTTCCTCCGTGCAATATGCAATCGCGAGGAGGCCAAACAATAGAGCTGAGCATGGAAATGAGTTGCTGTCGGACCCCATGAGAAGCAAGCCCGGGGCCCTCTGTCTAGTCCCCATCACCCCCCGCCGGCCATCTCTCTCTCTCTCTCTCTCTCCTCTCTCTCTCTCTCTGCTTCCTTCTTGCTTCCTAGGGTTCTTAATCTGCCATGCATGCATGCGGTTGCATGTTTTTGTTTTTACAGAGGCAGAGAGCTGGGAGAGAGACGAGAGGCAGAGGCACTGCATGCACCTGCATGGATGCATGCATGCGGTCATAAAATTGGGCGATGGCACAGTGGGGAGTACCATGAGGCCAAGAGCACAGCATGCCTTCCTGGTGCAAGAGTTACCCAGCATGCATGTGTTATGTGTAGCGTAGCTAGGCTTCTAGCTGCATCACCAGCCCTGCTGCCATGTCAACTCAGGACCCCATCGTCCGGAGCGCTGGAGCACCAGCGTGCGCCAGAATCTGCACTAAAATATTGTTTTTCATAAGAACAAAGGAAAAAAAAAGAGAGGAGGAATTTGAACATTTGTCTAATTGCCAATTGCTCATATGGCTCAAAGTACTGGAGCTAATTAATTAATCACATGACTCGTGCCCAAGTTTTGAAGGAACACAGTGAGCTCGAATGCAGGGAATGGATATATAGATCACAAATTCACAATGAGTGTACTCAAAACACAATCTTATAATAATTTTAAGAAAAAAGTGCCAATTTGGTCCCTCAATTATGTCCGCTGGACCACTTTGTCCCTAAAGCTCAATACCAGACTTGTGAGGCCCCTCATGTAGCAAAACCGGACAAAATTAGTTCTTTGACCAAGTCATTGGACGGTTTTAGGATATTTTTTTGCTTTTTGTGACATCCATGTAGGATTTTTGCTCACTTGATGGGCATATGGCATCCATTTCATTGCCTTATCTCTCAAATCTCTCCTCTCTCAAGTCTAATACCGTTGTTTTGACCAGTCAAAACCGTAATACCGTTGTTTTGACCGGTTAAAGGATCGGTCAAGTCTGGTTTTGCTACATGAGGGACTTCGCAAGTTCAGTATTGAGGTTTAGGGACTAAAGTGGTCTAGCGGGCATAGTTGAGGGACCAAATCGACACTTTTTTCTTAATTTTAATAATCACAATATATTATGACTCCGCTGCCCAAGCGTCGGTAAACCCCAAGCGATAACTCACCAAAGATTAGCAAGAACTGATCAGACACATCTTTGGGTCGATCTATCTATGAACAAATCGCATGCACTCACCTCTATAATGCAAACGATTGCATTTAACCCAACTCACTATGTTAATATTTTAAATACTCTCTCAAGTCATAAATATTTTATTTTATTTTTGCACAATTTGTAAGATGCAACTTTGACCACTAAGTTTATCATAATTTATTTTAGAAACTACTAAAATTATAATAATTTATTTTAGGAAACCACTAAAATGATAATATTATTGAAATACTTCTGAAATGAACCTACACATCTAATTTTATGTACATAATCTAATTATTTAAAAGAATATTCATGACTCAAGTTTTAAAACTTATCTGGCATATATCTCAAACTCAATTAATTATTTGTCACCCAATGGGAGTGCTTTAATTAGTTGATTGTTTAGATACTATATATCTCCATAATGACTATTTTGTGTTTATTCAATGTTTACATCATATTTTGGAAATAATTAGGTTTTTGAAAAAGAAAATTTAGAAACAAGCATATCAAACCCGGCCACCAAAAATCCATTATTTTTAAGGATGTTGTAGTCTAAGCTAAGACCATCTACAACAGTATCTCTTCAGGGTCATTTTTCCGTTGGAAGATATTCTGGTCTTTTGAGATTTTCTAACAGATATACTTTTTACGGTTCTCTTCCGAAGAAATTTATTCGTGCACTCCCATCAGAAGAAAATTATCTCTCCGTTCTTTTTCACGAATTTTTTTTGAAAAGGATGCTGTTGAAGGCTACGGGGAATAAAAGGAAAGAAGTGAACAGAATGGGGAAGGGAATGGAATGAGGAGAAATTGGTTGAAGATGATCTAAATATGTCTATGAAATATTAGAAAGATGCATTACTATCTGTAGCTAATAAAAACAAGCTACTGACTATACTGGTCCCAATTCAGTACACCTCTACAGTCTACATGTATACATGGACCATATATCAGTTGAAGAACATGTATACCCACCTTTTGGACGCAAGAGTTATCGTATGTGCAGAGACCGGCCGGCGCCGGCGGACTAGCTAGCTACTAGACATGCATGCACGGGACACGCTGCATGCTGCTGCCCATGTAAGATCGATCAGCTTCAGGGCTTCAGCTTGTGTGTTGTGCATGCATGTATGTACATAGTTTCCACAAAAGAAGCGATCTATTACATAGCTATCCCCACTCCCCAGCATGATCTCTGATACACACACACATATATATGATGGCCTTGTACGCTAGCGTCTTGTCCAATTGCGTCGCTGTGGGCTTCCTCTCAGGATCGATCCATCCATCCATCACCACAGCAAGGAGGCTCGCTCGCAAAGGGACAAACGCTACGAACGGCGCCGGTAGATGCGTGCCAGAGATCTCAAGGGAGCTAGAGGAACAGGGGCAAGGCGACAAGCAGTGTTGCTTGCTTTCCTTGCTACTGTGGCTGAGCTAGCTAGAATGTGTTGCATGTGTATGTATGCATCATGCTTGGGAATTTATTACCATCGATCAGCACTGTACGTAGCAGCTTCTGGTTGGTGCATGCCGTGTTCCAGAGGCTGGGAGCATGCGTCCAGCAAATGGGAGCGCATGCAACTCTGGTGTCACATTTATATTGACTGCTACATACATTGGACCTCTTTTTTACTAGAAAAACCGTAGGAGAGGCTCATACGGCATATAGATATATAAATAAAAGAAAAAATTACATGTATACAAAAGTCCAAGGGGCATTAAGAGAACTATGTCAAGAAACAAGTGAAGAAGTTAGAACATTAATTGTTGACTCTAAAGACTAGTAGAGCAACATCTCTGTCCAATACTTCTTTCCAACAATGAAAAATTGGCAGGGAGTCCTCAAAAATCTTCTTATTCCTAATTTTCTAGATATTTCAACAAGACAAGACATATATTGGACCTTATCAACGCACATATCTGTAAAATATATTGCATCTTCGCGCATAGGTGAACAAGCTAGAGAGCACCCGGCCACCTCTATTTCTGTTGATCTAGTGTAGAGTTTTTGAAAACAAAAATTATATAAGGTGCCCTTCTTATTAAAAAACTGCTTTAAAGTCAAAACCATGTAGACTAGCTAGAGATGGCGATATGGACATTCCTTCTTCTCTAGCAAAGAACTCCACTATAGAATGGGGATGAGAGAAAATTGGGCATGTTTTAGTTCCTTTCGCTCACCAGCTGCCTCGCCAAGCAACGCAAGACAAAGTAGGGTAAACATCTTAATGTGTGGTTCCTCTCCCCTGTTTCAGGTTTAGAAAATCAAAATTGAAGATTTACCGTATGTTTGCAATTTTTTTTTCAGAAAATACCAGCCCATATTTTTGTGAAGATGTAAATTTTATGAAGATTGACAGTTTTTAGGCTAAATTTTGAGTAGTACATCTTGGATTTTTTGCATGACAAGTTATAGCCAAATCGTTGAATGAAAATTTCAAATTTTTCACTTAATTTTGTTGGAGATGGAAAATTTATCAAATTTGTGAGATAGTATACTTGCTCCACTCGGTTAGAATGAATGAAAGAGTCAAAACCCGGTTTCTTTGACTTTTGTTTTATCGTGTCAACAAAGCCAAGGTCAAGAATACGTTTCACCTTCAAGACTGGGTGAAACCAATGGCAACGAAAAAGAACAACTGATAGATCATTTCTTTCTTCAAAATTTATCTCTATGATCTCTTCAATGGTCTATAATATTTAGTGATGGCTCCATTTTCCTCCACACCATACCTAACCACTCCAATATTCACCGTAATTGAATTAGGTTGGTTTGCCATGGCCGCTTTACAGCTACAACCTGTAAACCCAACAATAACCCTCACAATCAAATATCGCACATTTTCATGGATATATATAATTCCACAAATATTAATACCACATATATATTAAACCACATTCACAATGAAATATTCGAACATTACATGGTACATACACGTAGTTTATAACATCACAAGTTAATTGACACAAGCATACAAAAAGGTAAGACTACAGCTGCGGTGGCGGGGTGCCGAAGAGCTGCTCCGTGAGGTTGGCAGCAAGTTCCCAGAGGCGTCGTCGTGTTGCTGCCCATCATCCTGAGTAGGTGGCTCGTAAGACTGAGGCGTAAACATTGCATAACCTAAACCCTGTGAGATGTTAGAATTAGACACATTTGACAAGTACAATGTTACACGTTGGACAGAGGCGTAGACAAATAGGTTTTTGACAAGTTCTATACATGACTCAACGCTGGATCATGGAACCATGGGCGTTCGATGTTCGGGTAGTTGGGAGTGGGGATGAAGATCAACTGGGTCTTGTAGGTGCCCTGTGGTAGTGTCGTTTGTCCCGCATAGGTGCCCTGGCCCACGTAGGTGCCTGGAGGGGGTGGGTGGTTAACGTAGGCGCCCTAGCCCACATAGGTACCTGGAGGGGCTGTGTAGGGGCCCGCTGTCCCCCACCTGGCTTGAGGAGCTGCCAGCAAAACCCGCGTGACTGCTTGGACCGGCTTGCACATGTTTTGAGTTCATCTTGAGTCCACGTGAGAAGATATGCATATCGAGAATAAAATGAAGTTGTGCGAACACATTACCCCAGCGATGAATGCCTCAAGCTGTCGCAGCCTTCTATCGTAGTCCTCCTGTGCCACCCTCAGGATCTCCTGCATGGCCCTTATCATCTCTCTAACATGGGCCCGCTCCTCATGCCTCTTCTGCTGCTGCTCCCTCTCTCTCTCTACAGGTGCTCCTCAAAATGGCAATGGAACTCGCCCTAGCTCTGGCTAGTCCGAACCTCGGGCATGTACTATGAAGACTTGCAACATGTGTAAAATAGCGGTCAACTTTGTTGCAATCACAATGTACAAGTGGGTGAAGAAGATCTCACCGTAGGTGGTCGCCGCCGATCACCAGCCGCCCATGAGCATTGCTCCCCATGCGCTTATGGATCACATAAGGATCGAGGGGAGCCGCCTCGGATTGCTCTCCTCCCTGTGCTCCTCTCTGTAACCGTCCTTATAGCGCTCCTGCATGCCATTGTCATAGTCAAAATTATACACAAGAATGAATACAAGATAGTGGTGATGAGCAATGTTGTCGACATTTACCAAACGAAGATATGCATGGGGATCAAAGGTGGGTTGTCCACCAGGCGGTGCCTTTTTCGTGTGGACCTTCTTCCACACGTCCATCGAGCTTGGTCTAATCCCCGTCTTCGCCAACTAAATTGCAATATGACCGAAAGGCGTGTTTGTAGGACAATCTGAAGTGAAGAAAAATGAAAAAAGAGATATTTACAGTTTCCTCCCCAACTGCGTGATCGACCACCTCCCGGTGTTAGACTTGTAGTCCTTGACGACCCTATTCTTCTTTGCCTTCTCCGATTTCTCCTTCCACTCGGGGTTGTCCCACTTCCTCACTATAGCCTCCCAAGCGTCCTCCTGACGCAACTTCGGCTGCAACTAGTTGTACTGATTAGCCATCAAGTACAACTGGTGAGTCGCCTGGGGTGTGAGGTTCTGCTGCTCCTCCTGTCTTCTGTGAAAAGGCAACAAGGTAGAAATCAGGAACAAACATATGGAACTTGAAATTATTGTGTGTATTGGCTATTGACATGTGGTACCCTGGACAGCCGTGACACGTGCATTGGACATCATGTCCTGAACCGTCTGCTTCGCCATTTTTTCGATGACAGGAGCGAAGTCAATCGGATTGTTGAACGCCCTCTTATGGAGTGAACCTGAGATGCAATGAGGTATAATAAGAGATGTGGTTAGAAGTAAGAAGAAATGTATGCGTAAGTTATTGTACGCATAACTCGCAGATGACCTAATCCACCGCATTGCTATCCCGACGAGGGGCTAGTCTGTAGTCGTCCCATTGTACGTCGGCATTATCGTCCTGTCCAGGGTGATCATCCCAAAGTAGTATTGTCTTTCTTAGAGTGCCAAGGGCAGACCCAAGCTGGTGTCTCTCGTTGGCATCTTCCGTGGACATGTTGCTGCACATTTGTAACAAAGGTAGGACAAATTTGTTTAATTAAAACCAACGATGTCAAAAATAGTTAGGGCATTCAAAGGTCTGTATCCCCGTCAATCTGGATCGCTGGTCATCCAGTCTACTGAAGTGGTGCAGCTCTCACCTTGTTTGGGCCCCTTTTTCTCCTGCGAGCCTGAGAGGACGAGGCTCCCTGGTTATCTCCTGTCCCCACACTCACCAGCCCCACTCTCCTGCGTGAGATCTAGCTCCTGCCCGACCTCAGGGGCCTCCTCCTCCTCCTGAGCATGTCGCGCTGGGTCGACAAACTTGCACGACGACATATCCTGCATGTGAAAATTAAAGAATAGTTAGTCATATAAATTATATACAATCTCGAGAAATAATTGGAAGTGAGATATTTGGTATGCATATGTAACCTGTAATATTTGTAATAACTAGCAGTAATTATCGTCGACATCCATCGGATCTTCGTTTGAGGGTCCCACATCATTTAGGTTTTCTTGAACCTCTTGTGGTTCTTCTTGTTCTTCTTCGACATCTAGGTCTTCAATAGATTGTAGTTCGTCAAGTTCCGACCCAATATCGACTATCATTGTGGCGTTCGGTCAGTGATCCTGTGTTGGGCCCTTGTAATCGTCGGTCGTTGGGTCCAATAATCTCATTGGACGACATACCTTGTACACAACCCACCACTACTTCAAATCTTCCTTAACACTGCCTTTAATAGGTTTTTGGGATAAATAGGGCAGATAATACACATGCTCTGTCTGGTTAGCGAGAATGATTGGATTGTATCCTTTTGAGTCTGGAAGTGTGCTTGACCTACACTAAACCAATGTCATGTTTACGTCGGATACAATCATATGGGTCAAACCACAAGCAACGAAATAGAACTACTGAGAGTTGTTTGCTTCCTTCGAATACAAATTCAACTATCTCTTCAATGATGCCATAATAGTCAACCCCATCCTCCCCCTGACATAAGACACAACTGTTTACCGATCGCAAATAAAGTTTTGACCGCTCATATGCAGAGGAATGAAAACGAAAACCGTTTATATCATAACGGCTATGAACTTTCATAGATCTCATGCATCCACGGGACATTTGATGGAGATCATTATATAAGCTCTAGCACCAATAGCACCATATTTTCAAAACCATGCCAAGAAGTTCGGTTACCCCATGTCAAGCACCTATCTGCAGCAGTTGGGTTCTCTCACCAGCAGTTGGTTGTCGACTTCCTCTCCATTTGACTTGGACAAATTCGTCCTTCATAGCCGCCAACTCTTCGATGTTGTCGAACAAATATAACAGTGCGACAACGTGTTCATCTTCTGTTAAGTCTCAAGTAAGATACTTACCGACCACCAGGCTTTGCACCTGATAAATTCTTAACTCAGACTGAACTCTGCGCTCGACTTGGTAGTACCTAGGTATATGAATATTCACATTATTCTCTATCACCAAGTATTTGTTGGGGAAATTAGTGATCTCTTGGATATGGTACACCTCGGCTATTGAGCCTTCAACGTGTGCTTTGTTTTTCACGCTTGCTATAACTTTCTTCAATCGCCTCTCTATAGGATACATCCACTTATATTGGACTGCCCCCCTCTGAGCAGAGCTTCATAAGGTAGATGCATGAGTAGGTGTTGCATTGGATTGAAAAACCCAGGGAAATAAATCTTTTCTAACTTGTAGACGAGCACGACAATGTCATCCTCAAGGTTTATCATATCCTCCCTATTGATTTCCTTAGCACATAACTTCCTATAAAAGATATTCAGTTCGCAGAGCGCGCGTCCTCCAGACATTCTTGGGTACGTAACCTCGAAACACAACGGGAACGAGGTCTCGCATGAATATGTGAAAGTCGTGGCTTTTCATGCCATTTATCTTCCCTTGAGTGATGTTATGACGTTATTTTCAATCATATCGAACAAAAGATTTATCGAACGTTCTAGACAGTTGTATGAAATACGGGTGACATGTGCACATAATTAAATTTTTTAACATTCACCACACAATCCACATTTTTAGTATTTTCTACACAATTTAAAAATATTAAACACATGTATAGATATTATACGGCACAATGCATGCAACAAAAAACATGTATACATTAAAAAAATAGCATTTTTTAAATTTTGTAAGCTTATTTATTTTTTATTGAAAAACCAGAATGCTCCACCTATGTTTACAAATTATAAACATTTTAAAATATTTACAAAGAGAATAAACGTGTCGCAATTTATAAAACAAAAGTTTAAATCCTGAAAAGATGAAATGTGCCAGCCCAATAAGCCTCAGCTCTTCGTCGACATGGGTCCATCTATCTCAATGGCCTCCTAGAAGCCGTCGAGATACTATCCTCTACCAAGCTTAATATTTCCCACGGACCGACCCATATCTAGTATGGAGTATGGACGGCCCGGAGTAGGCCGTTGAGATTAATATTTCCCGCGCACGCCGAAAAAAAAAAGGGCAGGGCGGGCTACAGCGAATCAATCTCGACCGCTTATGGACGGCCGTCGAGATTAAGCATATTATCTCGATCGCTTACATATGGCCGTCGAGATTAATGTTGTTATCTCGACCGCTGCCTGATGGCCATCGATATTTAATTTGGCCGTCATCCTTACGGGTGATTCCTATAGTGCTAATTCGTCGCAAACCCTATATAAACACCCCCTACGCCCCTCGCGCAGCCACAACACCCCCACCTCAAAACCCTAGCCGTCGCCTCGGTCATCGTGCAATTCCGAAGGTAAATCGAGGTTCCTCTCCTGTTTCTATGCCCAAACCCTAGATTAGACTCCAGGACGTTCTAGGGCTCGTCGAGACGAATCCATCGGTACTAGAAGTATCAAAATGGTGGAGAATCACGCCCTGTAGCCCTCACCAAAGATCTGCTCTCTCCACGGCTACCGCCACCACCGACAGCGGCGATGTCAGGATCAGCACCGTCGGCGCGAGGTCGGGGCCAACCCGAGGCCGACACGCCACCTGTCGTCGCCGCCGTCCCCGCGCGTTCTCTTGCTTGCCACACGCCGTCGTCCAATCATGGCCACCACCCGCCCCTCGGATCCCACTTGCTATCCTCGCGCCCCGATAGCGCAGCCACCGTCCCCGTGCGTGGTCCATCCTGCCACACGCCGCCGTCCAATCATGGGTTGCCACTCGCCCCTCGGATCCCGCTTGCGCCCTCGTGCCCCAATAGCGTAGCCGCCGCCACCCACGCGTTGCCACGCGTCCTGCCGCGGCGTGTTCCCATCGGGCCCGCGACTGCCGCCACCATCTCATTTGAACGACTGAACAGCTGAACAAATGAAATGATTGAATTTAGAGAGTTTTTCGAGGTACTCTATAGATTTGGATACATATCGTTTGCCTTGCTTTTTAAAGCATTAGCGCCCACTCTTAAAACAGCGAAAAAATAGAATTAAAAAAATCAAAGTGTATATCTTTTTATAACATCGATAACTCGTTAAGCTGTTCAGTTCAAAAGAAAATAGCCTAAATGCATCCACGTAGATCACAGCATGAATGTCGTAATCGAATATCATAGCTGCGCGCATCGATCTTCACGTCCCTGTAGGGTACATATATATAACGACTGGACGTACGTCCGTACGTATGGTCGTCGTATAGAAACTTACGGCAGTACGCATTCGGCATGCAGTATGGGTCCACACGTACGTACGTAGAGCGCGCGAGGCTATGTTTGTTTTAATTTCAGAGTACATATATACTTGCAATGTACGTAGATATATATATAGAGATGAGTACGAGATGCATGCATGGCTATATATACACGTACAGCTCGAAATTAAGCAAATGTCAGCTGCATGCATGTACGTATACGTAACTGATATATGCCGCACACGATAACACTGTGCAAGTGGCTACATATAGGCATGGACTAACGATAACAATCGCAGCTCGCCTGCATTGCATGGCCACATACACTGATATACATATACCCCACATCGTATGCATGCATGCAGCACGTATGGAGATTGGAGAGATAGTGAGAGGATCGGAATGCACCCAGAAAAAGAGAGGAGAGGGGAGGAGGGGACATGGAAAAAAGAAAAGGCATCTGGAGAGAGAGAGAGAGAGAGGGAGAGGGAGAGATGGGTGGTGAGTGACTGTGGCGTACGTCCTCGGAAGCCGTGCTCTCCATCCAGCGTGGGGTCCAGCAGGCAGGCAGGGGGGGCTGTGGGCCCCCGAGGATGGCACTGCTATGGGCCTATGGGGGCTAGTTGGTATATATGCCGGGCCCTTGTCCCCTCCCTGCCCTAATGCCTCCAACGCCTACCCCTGCGCCGGCTACTACTGCCCGTCTGATCATGCATCTCTCCATGGAGCCTGTTGGCCGGCGCGCGGCCATACTGCTACTGCTATGCATGGTTATTTAACTATGGTAATGAGTATTCAGTTAGGTTTTAGTAAATTAAGCCGCTTGTTATAAGGCATGAGTGTTCGTAACAGTTAACAAGAACTTTATAATATGGGAGCGACTGGGCGGCAATCGTCTTTGCTCGCGCGCCCGCGTCGCTCGGGACCAGCAGTCGGCGAGCACGTGGCGTGGCCCAGACGACTGCCGCTGAGCAAAACCGCTATAATATTGTAGCTCATACTTCTTTATCTATGAAGTAGCTGCTTGAGAATGGCATTTAGCATTATTAGAGTGTTAATTTATTGCTATTTCAAATAAATCACTCAAATTTAGATTGGGGGACACATTGCACAAGGTAATTGATATCGAGGATTAATGTTTTTAGTGGCCAAAAAATTGATAAATTTTGTTTGCCACGTACTAACGAAAATTTATTACAATTTGATAGCTTTTACAACGCTTTGTTCCATCGAGCTCGGTCTAACCCCCGTCTTCATCAACTAAATTGCAATATGACCGAAAGGCGTGTTTGTAGGATAATCTGAAGTGAAGAAAAATGAAAAAAGTGATATTTACCAGTTTCCTTCGCAACTGAGTGATCGACCACCTCCCGGTGTTAGACTTGTAGTCCTTGACGACCCTATTCTTCTTGGCCTTCTTCGATTTCTCCTTCCACTCGGGGTTGTCCCACTTCCACCCTATAGCCTCCCAAGCGTCCTCCTGACACCACTTCGGCCACATCTGGCTGTACTGATTAGCCATCAAGTACAACTGGCGAGCCGCCTAGGGTGTGAGGTTCTGCTCCTCCTCCTGTCTTCTGCGAAAAGGCAACAAGGTGGAAATTAGCAACAAACATATGGAACTTGAAATTATTGTGTGTATTGGCTATTGACATGTGGTACCCTGGACAGCCGTGACACGTGCATTGGACATCATGTCCTGAACCCTCTGCTTCGCCATTTTTTCGATGACAGGAGCGAAGTCGGATTGCTGAACGCCCTCTTGTGGAGTGAACCTGAGCTGCAATGGGGTATAATATTAAGAGATGTGGTTAGAAGTAAGAAAAAATGGATGCGTAAGTTATTGTGTAGCTTACGCATAACTCACGGATGACCTAATCCACCGCATTGCTATCCCCACGCGAGGCTAGTCTGTAGTCGTCCTATTGTACGTCGGCCTTGTCGTCCCGTCCAGGGTGATCATCCCAAGGTAGTACTGCCTCATTAGAGTTCCAAGGGTAGCCCCAGGCTGGTGTCTCTCGTTGGCATCTACCGTGGACATGTTGCTGCACATTTGTAACAAAGGTAGGACAAATTTGTTTAATTAAAATCAACGATGTTAAAAATAGTTAGGGCATTCAAAGGTCTGTACCACCGTCAATCTGGATCGCCGGTCGTCTAGTCTACTGAAGTGGTGCAGCCCTCACCTTGTTTGGGCTCCTTTTCTTCCTACGGGCCAGAGAGGACGAGGCTCCCTGGCTATCTCCTGCCCCCACACTCCTGCATGAGAGATAGCTCCTGCCCGACCTCAGGGGCCTCCTCCTCCTCCTCCTCCTCCTGAGCATGTCGCGCTGGGTCAACGAACTTGCAGGACGGCATATCCTGCATGTGAAAATTAAAGACTTTAGTCACATAAATTATATACAATCTCAATAAATAATTGGAAGTGAGATATTTAGTATGCATATGTAACCTAGAATATTTGTAATAACTAGCAGTAATTATCGTCGACATACATAGGATCTTCGTTTGAGGATCCCACGTCATTTGGGTTTTCTTGAACCTCTTGTGGTTCTTCTTGTTCTTTTTCCACATCTAGGTCTTCAATATCTTGTAGTTCGTCAAGTTCCAACCCAATATCGACTACCATTCCGTTCAGTCGGTGATCCTGTGTTGGGCCCACATAATCGTTGGTCATTGGGTCTAATAATCTCACTGGACGACATACCTTGTACACAACCCATCACGAATTCAAATCTTCCTTAACACTGCCTTTAATAGGTTTTTGGCATGGATAGGACAGATAATACATCTGCTCTGCCTGATTAGCGAGAATGAATGGATCATATCCTTTTTGAGTCTGGAAGTGTGCTTGACCTACACTAAACCAATACCATGTTTACGTCGGACACCATCATATGGGTCAAACCATAGGCAACAAAATAGAACTACTGAGAGTTCTTTGCTTCTTTCGAACACAAGTTCGACTATCTCTTCAATGATACCGTAATAGTCAACCCCATCCTCCCCCTGACATAACACACAATTATTTACTGATCGCACATAAAGTTTTGACTGCTCATATGTAGAGGAATGAAATTGAAAACCGTTTATATCGTAACAGTTATGAACTTTCACAGATCTCATGAATCCTGACGACATTTGACAGAGATCATTATGTAAGTTAGCATCAATAACACCTTGTTTCCAAAACCATGCCAAGAAGTTTGGTTACCCATGTCCAGCACCTATTCGCAGCAGTTGGGTTCTCTCACCAGTAGTTGGCTGTCGACTTCCTCTCCATTCGACTCGGACAAATTCGTCCCTCATAGCTGCCAAATCTTTGATGTTGTTGAACAAATATAACAGTGCGACAACGCGTTCATCTCATGTTAAGTCTCAGGTGAGATACTTGCCGACAGCATGGCCTTGCACCTGATAAATTCTTAACTCAGACTAGACTCTGTGCTCGACTGGGCGGTACCTAGGTATATGAATATTCACACTACTCTCTATCACCAGGTATTTGTTGGTGAAATTAGTGATCTCTTAGATGTGGTACGCCTCGGCTATTGAGCCTTCAACGCATGCTTTGTTTTTCACGCTTGTTCTAACTTTCTTCAATCACCTCTCTATAGGATACATCCACTTATATTGGACTGGCCCCCCGAGCCGAGCTTCATAGGTAGATGCACGAGTAGGTGTTGCATTGGATTGAAAAACCCGGGGACATAAATCTTTTCTAACTTACAGACGAGCACAGCAATATCATCCTCAAGGTTCATCATATCCTCCCTGTTGATTTCCTCCAGACATCCTTGGGTACGTAACCTCGAAACACAACGGGAACAAGGTATCGCATGAATATGTGAAAATCGTGGCTTTTCATGCCATTTATCTTCCCTTGAGTAATGTTATAATGTTATTTTCAATCATATCGAACAAAGATTTATCGAACGTTCTAAAGAGTTGTATGAAATACCGGTGACATGTGCACACAATTTTTTTTTTAACATTCACCATTCAATCCGCTTTTTTAGTATTTTCTACACAATTTGAAAATATTAAACACATATATAGATATTATAAGGCACATTACATGCAACAAAAACATGTATACATTCAGAAAATAACATTATTTAATTTTGTAAGCTTGTTTTTATTGAAAAAGAGAATGTTCCACCTATGTTTACAAATTATAAACATTTTTAAAATATTTACAAAGAAAATAAACGTGTCTGCAAATTATAAAACAAAAGTTTAAATCCTGAAAAGATGAAATGTGCTAGCCCAATAAGCCTCAGCTCTTCGTCGACACGGGTCCATCTATCTCAACGGCCTCCTAGCAGCCGTCGAGATACTATCCTCTACTAAGCTACCCCACGGGCCGACCCATATCTAGTATCGACGCCGCGGAGTAGGTCGTCGAGATTAATGTTTCCCGCGCACGCAGAAAAACAAAAAAGGGCAGAGCGGGCTACAGCGAATCAATCTCGACCGCTTATGGATGGCCGTCGAGATTAAGCGTATTATATTGATCGTTTACATATAGCCGTCGAGACTAATGTTGTTATCTCGACCACTACCTGATGGCTGTCGAGATTTAATTTGGCCGTCATCATTATGGGCGATTCCTATAGTGCTTCATCTCAAACCCTATATAAACCCCACTAGCTAGACCCCCTCACGCGGCCATCCAATCGTGGGCCGCGACTCGCCCCTCGGATCCCGCTTGTCGCCGCCACCTACGTGTTGCCACGCGTCCCGCCGCCACGTTTTCCTGTCGGGCCTGCCACTGCCGCCGCCATCCTCATACGAACGGCTGAATAGTTGAACAAATGAAATGATTGAATTTAGAGAAGTTTCTCGTGATAGTCTATAGGTTTGGATACATATCATTTGACTTGCTTTTTAAAGCATTAGAGCCCACCCTTAAAACAGCGAAAAAATAGAATTAAAAAAACCGAAGTATATATCTTTTTAAAACATAGTAATCCGTTAAGCTGTTAAGTTCCAAAGAAAATAGCCTAAATGCATCCTCGTAGATCACAGCATGAATGTCGTAATCGAATATCATAGCTGCGCGCATCGATCTTCACGTCCCTGTAGGGTACATATATATAACGACTGGACGTACGTCCGTACGTATGGTCGTCGTATAGAAACTTACGGCAGTACGCATTCGGCATGCAGTATGGGTCCACACGTACGTACGTAGAGCGCGCGAGGCTATATGTTTGTTTTAATTTCAGAGTACATATACACTTGCAATGTACGTAGATAGAGACGAGTACGAGTCGATGCATGCATGGCTATACATACACGTACAGCTCGAAATTAAGCAAATGTCAGCTGCATGCATGCACGTATACATAACCCCCCCTCTGGACGTACGCACGCTGATACATGCCGCACACGATAACACTGTGCAAGTGGCTACATATAGGTATGGACTAACGATAACAATCGCAGCTCGCCTGCATTGCATGGCCACATATATTGATATACATATACCTCATATCGTATGCATGCAGCACGTATGGAGATTGGAGAGATAGCCTCGTACATTTCAGCTTAACATAGCGTAGCCTAGCGTTTTAATAAAATTTGATAATATTTAAAAAGTAGCTTAAATATTATAAGAAAATAATTAAAAATATTTTTAAGATCTTTATGAGAACTACTAAAATATGAGAAAAATCATTATAAATTATTAATTACACCAAATATGCTATATATAAAAGATAAATTTTATTGAAACGCTACGCTACGCTACACTAAGCTAAAATGTAAGAGGATCGGAATGCACCCAGAAAAAGAGAGGAGAGGTGAGGAGGGGACATGGAAAAAAGAAAAGGCATCTGGAGAGAGAGAGAGGGGGTGGTGAGTGACTGTGGCGTACGTCCTCGGAAGCCGTGCTCTCCATCCAGCGTGGGGCCCAGCAGGCAGGCAGGGGGAGCTGTGGGCCCCCGAGGATGGCACTGCTATGGGGGCTAGTTGGTATGTATGCCTTGCCGGGCCCTTGTCCCCTCCCTGCCCTAATGCCTCCAACGCCTACCCCTGCGCCGGCTACTACTGCCCGTCTGATCATGCATCTCTCCATGGAGCCTGTTGGCCGGCGCGCGGCCATACTGCTACTGCTTGGAAGGGAAATCACATATGCATGGTTATATAACTTTGGTAGTATTCAGTTAGGTTTTAGTAAATTAAGCCACTTGTTATAAGGCATGAGCGCTCGTAACAGTAACAAGAACTCTATATATAATATGGGAGCGACTGGGCGGCAGTCGTTTGCCCGCGCGCCTGCGTCACTCGGGACCAGTAGTCGGCGAGTGCCGACACGGCCCAGGCGATTGCCGCCGAGCAAAACCGCTATAATATTGTAGCTCATACTTCTTTATCTGTGAAGTAGCTGCTTGAGAATGGCATTTAGCATTATTAGAGTGTTAATTTATTGCTATTTCAAATAAATCACTCAAATTTAGATTGGGGGACACATTGCACAAGGTAATTGATATCGAGGATTAATGTTTTTAGTGGCCAAAAAATTGATAAATTTTGTTTGCCACGTACTAACGAAAATTTATTACAATTTGATAGCTTTTACAACGCTTTGTCACTTCTTTAGCTACTCTTCTAATGGCATGGTCGCCTCCTCGCCGCACCACTTCGACGCTTCATATTTCAAATGCCAAAAAAATATGTTCACCAGGTAGATCACCAAAAACTTGCAGAAGGTCGCTAAACTGGTAGTATACATGGTTGATTCTCTCATCGATACAACCTATGCATCCCCAGGTTTAATCACATCCCTCATACTTCCTCTGTTTTTTTATGTAATGAAGACGTATTTTAAAATGGCACATATGGCTTGTTTGTTTCGGCGTTGCGTTCCCGGCTGCGCACGGCAACGTACGTAGTTTGAACGCTCTCTTGCGCGGCAAAACACAATGCAACGCAATGCAGAGCCAAAACAAACAACGCCATAGATTAAAAGTTGTGAAATCAAAAGAAAGTGAAGAGAAAATTATCATGTTATAAATGTCTTGGAAATATGAAAGTGAACATCATGTGAGAGAGTTAATCCTAAATGCATGTCTTATATTTCTAAACAAGCTCATTCAAACTATATGCCTTACATAACAAAACACAGAGAGTAACCTTTATAAAAACCAATTAATCACTACATCATGATGCAGTATTAATTAATTAATTACTGCCTAACAGTGTCAATCAACATGCCTAAGGAGAACGTTACTCGTCAATCCACATCGTGTTATCCCTAGCAACGACAGCCACTACCTCAGTTCGAAAACTAGCAACGACAGCCATTACCTCTCTCCAGGGCTTGTTAGATCTTACATTGCACATGCCCTTTAATTTGGAAGGTGTTGAAGCACAAAAATCCCCGCGTGTATGCAGCAAGCTAGAAATTGAAGAGCGAATCCTAGCTGAGTACTACTTATTACAGAACCTAGCGAGCTGCATGAGGTAGTCATTACATTGGAAAATGCAACTAGTTAAGAGTTTGCATGGACCAGACACGCGCATACGTTAAACTTACATGTATATGTTAGGGCATGTACGTACCTATGTCGCACGTGCAAGCCCCCCTACTCCCCCCACACTACCAATCATTCACTACACCTACTAGCCCTACCCTCTCTCTCTCTCTTCTCTCTCTCTAGCTATATATACCACCTCAAGCTAGCACCAGGCCGCGGCGCCACTCACAGAGCACCACCACCAATCGGAAGCACACAGACATTAGTATAGCTAGACCTGTCTTCCTCCAACACTTGTTGCTCCCCTCACTTGGCATCAAGCCTCCACTGAAACTTGCACAGATCAGAGAGAGTGAGAGGCATGCACAGCTATAGAGCCATGCACCCGCACCCGCACCCGTACCAGCACCACCACCCCGCCGCCGCGCCTCCGAGCAAGCACGCCGGCAATGGCAACGGCTACGTCAACATCGCCGAGGAGGAAGAAGACCAGTCCATGCTTCTCCTCTCCCTCTGGCCTCCCGGACACCACCACAACCACCACCACCACGACGTCCCCGCCGCCTCGTCGGCGTGCTCGTCCACCTCCATCTCGACGTCCATGGCGTCCACGCACTCCGCCGCCGCGTCCTCCTGGTTCAACGAGAGCCACAGCCACAGCCACTACAACGGCGGCGGCGGCGGCGGCGGCTTCCTGTTCCACGAGCAGGACCCTAACGTGAGCGTCTCCCTCTCCATAGCCCCTCCGTGCAGCAGCGCGGCTTCCTGCGCCGGCGGCTTCGCCGCGCCGCCGGTGGCGGTGCCGGCGGCGGCGTCGTCAACCTCCGTGCCAGGCGGCAGCCAGGTGCCGAGCCAGTACTGGATCCCCTCCGCAGCCGAGATCCTTGTTGGCTCGACCCAGTTCTCCTGCGCCGTCTGCAACAAGACCTTCAACCGCTTCAACAACATGCAGGTACTAGAACCCTAACCATTCTTCACCCTGGCAAGCGCAATCACTTATGCCAGAGCGATGCTGCCATCTTATGACCCAGCATTAGCAACCATTGTTTTACCTACTCTAGCAAATCGAGGCCGTTGCTGGCTGTCGAAATTTGCGTCGTTTCCAGTAGCAATTTGATTTTGATGCCGCTGCGATGCTGCCGTCTCATGGTCCGGCAATGATTCCAGATGCATATGTGGGGGCACGGGTCGCAGTACCGGAAGGGGTCGGAGTCGCTGCGGGGGGCGATGCCGATGACGGCGGCGGCGCCGCCGGCGTCGCTGATGCGGCTGCCGTGCTACTGCTGCGCGGAGGGGTGCCGGAACAACATCGAGCACCCGCGGGCGCGGCCCCTCAAGGACTTCCGGACGCTGCAGACGCACTACCGGCGGAAGCACGGGGCGCGGCCCTACGCGTGCCGCCGCTGCGGCAAGCGCTTCGCCGTGCGCGGCGACTGGCGCACCCACGAGAAGAACTGCGGCAAGCTCTGGTTCTGCGTCTGCGGCTCCGACTTCAAGCACAAGCGCTCCCTCAAGGACCACGTCCGCTCCTTCGGCGGCGGCCACGCCCCCCACATCGTCGAGTCCGCCCTCTCCGCCGCCGCCGCCGACGATGACGACGAGGACGACGACGACCACGACCAGGACGACGCCGACAACGCCGGCGCCGGCGCCGCCGACATGGTCGTCGTCTAGGGCTCCAGTAGGCGTCCACCTCGCTTGCTCGCTAGCTTAATTAGTTACCTACTACTGGCCTATAGTGTTAATTAGTTGTTTTCCAACTCGCGCGTCAAGAGTTGGACGTGCATGGGGATGCTTCCTGCATGCATGTCTGCATGCCGCGAGGCATTACTATACTCCTGTGCAAACTTAATCGCATGCATCTCTCTCTCCCTTGCACTACTAGCTAGCCACCGTACGGTCAGAGTGATACTCATGATCGAGCTTAGAGAGAGAGAGAGAGAGAGAGAGAGAGAGAGAGAGAGAGAGGGGAGGTGTGTACGATGCCATGGTCATTTCTTGTATCTCTGTCGTTTGGTCTTTATCTGTGCCCAAAGTTCTACTACTGTTTCATCGTGTCTCGTGCATGTCAAGATCATCGATCGAAAAAAGAAGTTGGGAGAGAGAGAGAGAGAAAGAGAGAGTCAGTCCAGTACTACTACTGCGCTACTGGCTATATATCTCTTTTCGTGTTGTGCTATGCTTAGTTCAATTACCCAGGGCTCGTTGTGCTGTTTGCTGCTGAGTTCATTTGGTGCTAAGATGTAGCTTTTTTGAAAAAAAAATTACCGCGCCGCTCGTCTCGTCAATCTCTCGGATGCTTCTCTTTTGTGCGTTCCCTCATGGGCGACTTGTCATGTCCCCCACTGTGACTGATCAAGTCCATTTCCGATCTTTTATCCTCGGCTCCTAGTCAGGGACTTTCCCCTGCTTGTCTTTTCACGCATATGTGCAAACTCAACTTGTGATCAAGAAGAGAGAGTGTGCATGGTGAGAAAGAATCTCTCTCTCTCTCGCTAGCAATCAGCTGATCCTGCACAACACTTTGTAGTGTGTCAGCCTACCGAGCTATTACATCATACATACTCATACCAACTTTCATACTGCAAAAGTATGGGCAAAGCCCAAAGGCCAAGGTATTTATAGCATATATGGATACAAAGCTGTAGCATATGCTATGTGTGCATGCCTTTCCTTATCATAGCTTTGATTCTACACTCGAGCAAAGGCAATACATGTCTGAATAAAGGGGCATGCAGACTGGGCTTTTGTGTGAACGTTGCATATATACATGTAATTGTACATATGGATCAGAGAGAGGCCAAAGAGGATCGACGACAGGAGTATGCAAGCGCATACAATGTCATGCATGGAGTGGAAGGAGCCAAAGTCTTGAGTTAGAGGTTTCGAGAGGAGAGGAGGTAGCTCGCCATGGCATTGGCAAGCATCCATGCATATGGAGGGAGAGAGAGGGAGGCAGCTTTTGGCTGCGGCACTCACTTGGCGCCTACTGATCAGAGAGAGTGGGAGTGAGAGAGCTGGGAATAGCCTTCGTCACGGCCTCCCATCCCTTGGCCTTTCTTTGCCCCGCTTTGCCTTTTGCAGTACGTAATGCCTCCTCCCTGCCCCCGTCTGCCAACAAAGCTGTGCTCTGCTAACCCCTCCTTCTCTCTCTAGAGTGAGAGAGATAGATAGAGAGAGAGATAGCCGGAGAGAAGCTAGCTAGGAGGGTGCACATGGAGGCCCAGATCAAAGGGAAGATTAATTGTTTACTTTGCAAGGAGAGCGAAGGATGAGAGAGAGAAGAATGAGAGACTGAGAGAGAGAGATGAATGAGAGAGAGAGAGAGAGGGGTCACTGGCTCACTGCTGTGTGGCTGCAGGATAGGCTGCGGCCATGCAGGGACTGGACTCTGGAGTCTGGAGGGGGTGCATGCGATGGGACGACGACGGTCATGGCCTAGCGGGCCAGCGCACGTCGCAGGAGGAGACTGCAGCTGCAGCAGCTGCCGCTGCGTGCATGCATGCATGCATGGGGGGCGGGGCGTGGCGTGGCGTGGCGGGTGGCCATTGGCCGGAGGCCGACCAGCGCGCGGCCTCAAAGTGAGCGCCCGCGCCTCGCACGCTCCGCAGCGAATCATGCTGTGTGCGTATTCTCTTCTATGCAACAATCATTTCTTCTTGCGTGTTTACTAGCTACCTGCTTGCCCGGCCGGCCGGCTATGCCATTGTTTATAGTTGTATTTTTCTCTCTCTCACTACCCTCCTAAATCCTCTCTATATATGCTTTTGTTGAGTTCGTACGTGTGCACGCCTACAATACGTGTTTATCATGAAAGTATGCAGAAAAAAGGAAGGTGCGTGTGCATGGTAGATGATACATGGCATTCATGTACGTGGAGATTGACCAACGTATTATGTAGAGAGTGGATTTTCCACACGCACATGGAGTTATATATAAAAACATGTGTGATGACAGATGAGCCCGTTGGATCAACTCTAATGTTCGCGACACACAAATCTCAGACCAAGTCCAAGTATCCAACTTTTTTTACATGTACATATAATATATATGGTGTCCCACGTATTTGCGCAGTTAGATTTGCCTCAATCCTTTAATTTTATATCAATTCCTATTCCTATTATTTAATATTTTAAATTTATGTAATTTTTACTTTTTTATTGTATTGGATATGAAGTTTTTATTTTAATTTCACATAGGGGATCTTATTGCCATTACTTTTATTTCCAAATTTCAATAAATCCGTTATAATTTAGACCCATAACAATCAATGTGCGGATCTTTCTTTTTCATTCTGATTAATGTGAGAATATTTATGACTTTAAGTTTAGTGTGGTGGCTTCATTGAACCCTGCTTTAATTATATCATAGATAGATAGACATAAGAGTATAAGACTCCACGACATGCATGGAGCTGATTTTCCCCTGTACAGTAGCACATGTTGTAGTGCACGTACTGCAACTCAAGCGAATGACCTCACGGGATGTTACAGTGCGCCATCGATCAGAGATGCTCGAAGGGGTATACCTAGCTAGCTAGCTACGAACTCACTGTGCATTCATGCATGCATGCACGCATGCAAACACGTACACGTACACACGTAGCAGTATTACATATCTATATGCAGCTAGTGCACACGCCGCGAGTACGTGCGAGCGTATGGGCAGCAGCAGCTACGTGCCTCTGCTCTCTGCATGCAGCCCGTCGATCGTGTGTGCATGTTGCGCTTCCATGAATGATATATCAGCTCATGGATGATGGATCGTCGTACGTACGTACGTACGTACGTACGCTATAGCATGCAGTGCAGTATGTGTGGGTAGCTTTGTGCAGAGACCTATGTAGCATGCAGCATGCAGCATGCAGCATGCAGCCGGATGGATCAGCATGCACGGCGTACGTACAAAAGAAATCAGCATGCATGCATGGGTGGACCACGGTGCAACTATATTTGTCTCTCTGTCTCTATGTGTGTCTGTGCATGTCTGAGAAAGAGGAGAGAGAAAGAGAAGCATTGCGTGCAGGCAGCGTAGTCATGTCACCGGGCTACGACGACGTGATGCGTGGCCCCACTCGTCATGCGTTTCGAAGCTAGTTTTGTGTCAGTCGCTGTAATGTGCTGGCTAATAAAGCTCTGTTAATTAACCACTCCAAAGTACAAATTCACCCCACCCAAGAGAATACCGAAGGAGGTAGCCAATAAGTAACCGTTCAAAAGATATGATTTGTCGATATACATAGTATTAAACTAACTTGCGTCCATGGCTATGGTGTTAGTTCTTTTTAAAACTAGCTAAAATTATAAGATGAAAATGTTGTGATCTTTGATAGAAGGTTTTAGTCTTTTAGAGAGTGTTTTCAAAAAATATTCTAGTAACTCTGAAAAAAATACTTAAAGCACCATATAAATGGCTACAAAGTACTGTATCATTTGACTTATACAAAAATGATAAATTTTTAGCGATAGATTTTAGTTTTAATTCAAACTATAAAGAACAAGGCCATATATAGGTGTAAAGAATAAGGCCATTTGTTGTTTTTTTTTTTGCAACAGGGGGTCGTAAGCCCCAATTTCCATTTCAAATAGAAACAAAAATACTATTTGTCTCTTACATCGTCACCCTTACAACTTAGAGGATCCAGCTAAAAAAAGTCCTCACTTTTTCCATGGAACCACCACGAGTCCACTTACAGGAAAAGCAAAGGAACAAACCAAAAGCGAAGTCTAGTGAACATAGATTGAAACAAACGCCTAGACGCCCAACATACATTCCGAAACTAAAGCATAAGGCAATGCACACCCAAACAGAAGGCAAAACACTAACTTCCTCCTAGATACTTAGCAACAACGCTGGAAGAAGCGTCAACAGTCCTGCTTTGTGTCTGGCTCCTCCTTCTCTTTCTCGTGCATATCGAAAATCTTTTCAACCCCCATCTTAACAAGCTCCTGATCATCCTCATTAAGAAGACCTACCCAATAAATGAGATTAGCACAAGCATTATACACTAATTCCTCAGGAGACTTAATGTGTTTGTCTTCAATACACTCCATATTCCTGTGCATCTAGATAGCCCGACAGACAGCCGTAAGCATATGAAGATAAATTTCATGGGTTTTTCAAAATTCTTTCCAAACCAACCAAAATATAATTGAACATCCCTGAGAATGTTATAAGCATTCATAGCCAAAGCTATGATGCCCCCAAACCGTCTTAGCCATTATACAGTAGAAAAATAGATGATCAAAATTAAGACCATTTCCTCGCAGAAAGCACATCTTGCATCTCCCATCCATCCTCTCCGTCTCAAATTCATTTTCACAATGATTGCCTTTTTAATCAATAACCAGCAAAACAACTTGATCTTAAGGGGTAAACGAGCTCGCCATAAAGTTTTATACTCTGAATCTCGCTCATTGCACTAGGGCATAAGATAAGAAGAAGCTACCGAGTATAACTGATTCTTACCCTCAGGAATCCAAATGGCTTGATCATTTGATTCCTCAACTCCAAGACATTCAAAGTTCTACGGACATCCTGCCAGTGGTCCATCATATCCAAAGAGATCTCTCTCCTAAAGCTCAGGTCACCTTGTCTCATGTGAGCCTATCCAACCAATATAAATTGATCATCACAAATTTCAAAAATATTTTTCAGCGATTGATAAAGAGGTTTTTTATTTAGCTAGATGTCAAACCAGAAACTGGTATTTTTGCCTAAACCAATTCTCATTTCCCTATGCTTGATATAGTAATCTTTGATTTTCAGCAAATCTTTCCAAAAAAGCAGAATTAGTGTGCTTAGTTCTTACTAAGGACAGAGGCTCCCCTTTGACATATTTGTGATTCACAATATGCTGCCACAACCCCTCCTTAGTCTCTAACTTCCAAAGACATTTACAAAGAAGACTAATATTCAAATTTTTAATATTTTGGACCCCCAGGCCTCCTTTGTTCTTGGGTTTAGCCACATCCTCCCATTTCACTAGATGATATTTCCTTCTCTCCTCATTTCCTTGCCATAGGAATTTTCTTCTAGCAACATCAATTCTCTGAATAACTACATAGGGAAGGAGGGCCATAGACATGGAGTACAAGGGTATACTAGTTAGACAAGCATTCAACAAAAGTAACTCTTCCCCCTATGGAAAGACATTTTCCTTTTCAGGCCGACAATCTCTTTTGTTCTTTCATCACTAAGGAATCCGAGTGTCTAATCAGATTTCTCTTATAACCCATTGGAATACCCAAATATTTGAGAGGGAAATATCCAATTTCACAAGTAAAGATTTTAGAGTATTGCCATTCCATTTCTTGTCCCCATTAATCAATGGGCATTCACTCTTCTGAAAATTAATTTTCAATCCAAACATCATCTCAAAGAGGCATAGAAGTAGCTTGACTTTACATGTCTGATCCATATCATCCTGGATACAGACAATAATATCATCAACATACTGCAAAATTGCCAATCCATTCTCAAATATATCATCAGCTAATCCATTGATCAGCTTATTGCTCTGAGCTTTCACAAACATGGATGTTAAGCAATCAACAGCCAAATTGAAAAGAAAAGGTGAGAAGGGATCCCCTGTTTCACACCTTTAGAGCTTTGAAACCAACTACCCAATTTATCATTAACATTGACACAAAGGGTCCCTTGCGTTAGCACACTTCTAATCCATTTGCACCATTGCTCATTAAAACCTCTTTTTCCCAAGCAACTCATTAACAAGGACCAATTCACCTCATCATAAGCTTTCTCAAAATCTAATTTGAAAACGACACCCACCTGCTTCCTCACTTTGGTGTGATGTAAAATCTCATGTAAAGTCATCACACCATAAGTGATGTCTCTCAGGGATAAAACACTTTGGTGCAAACTAATAATCCTTTGAATAATCCCTTCCATTCTTGAAGTCAGAGTCTTAGTAATAAGCTTATAAAAGCTATTCAACAAGCAGATTGGTTTATATTTCTTTAATTCATTAGCCTCCTCCACTTTAGAAGAACACCATTTCCACAAAAATTCTCCTTTAACATCAAATTTTCTAAAAAAGCTATTCACATATTTGGATATTTGTGTTTCCACCAAACCCACAAAATCCAACTTCATTAATTGAATTTTCTTAGACAAAAGGGAGCTCATCCCCTTCTTGCCTACCCCCTGCAATTCTAAAACTACCTTTTATTTGGAAACTTTATATCCCCCCCCCCCCCCCCCCCCCCCCATTCCTCCTTCTCCTTTGATCTTGTCTCAGGTCATCAGAAGAATAGAGATCGACAGCTAGTCCTCTAAGCTGCATTATTCTTCTTCTTCTTTTTTTGCCTCATGGACCTCACAAGAGTAAAACCATCAGAGTCATTATTATAATTCCCTCCATCTGATATCTCTCAAGCCATTTCAATGTGATTCTCACAATTTATCCCCACATATTTTTAATTGCTCCTTTGTTTTTTGATATGTCATTAACCTCCCTTTTTTTAGATTTCTCATAACATCAACTTGTGATATTTCTTCACAAGCAATCACAACCCCCATTGCAGAATCTACCTCAATAATTTTACTAGAACTAAGAACATTAAGAGTTTGAACTAATTATAGATTTACCTTCCAAACTTCTTTTCTTCTGAAGGTTTGTAGCTTTTTTTTTTTACTATATTCATTTGCTCCCCCAGAAGCCTTGGACTCCTCCTGACAGGGCCCTTTCTTGGTGTCACCTTTCCCCATATGAATACCCCCTCCTTAGAAGAATTGTGATGCACACCTCCCTTCTTCTCAATCAATTCATGAACCTTTGTATCCTTTATGAATCAATATATCAATTTATGAATAAGGCCATATGTAACTTTTGATTTTAATTTAAGTACTCATTTCGTATCCTCGTACTGTCTACTTTATCTATCATGTACGTGTGTCTAGATATATTGAAAATGTACTCCATTTTAGATATAACTTTTATATTTAACTTGCATACATAAATATTACATACGTAGATTCATTCGAAAAACACTTCAATAATTAATATTGATATTTTTTTGCGATGCATAATATTGATATATATTAATCAGTATTATAATTAAACTGTGTAATATTTTTTGGTAAATAAATGGCAATCGTTACCGATGCTCAGAGTTGAACTCCCTCTGTTCCAAAATATAAGGCATATTTTGACCGGAGAAAAGTCAAACTTAGTAAATTTGACCATAAATAAATCAAATAATATGCATCGTTAGTATACCAAAGTTGTACCAAACTGTTCATATTTTAAAGTGTTTTTTAACAATATTATATTGTAACAATTCATAATATATAATAAAGGAATCTAACAGTCAAACTCTATCTTTAAAGACTTTTGTGGAGTCTAAATTTTCGTCTTATATTTTAGAAAGAGGGAGTATTTGAACACTACTGTCCCATCCTTTTAACGGGAAGGATTACATGTTCGTCGACGTAGCTATGTACCTTATTACCTGGGCTTAAATTCGTTCGTGCTCCCAAACAGTGAACAGTAAAATGAATGTGGCATGGAGTTTTTTTTTCTGAGAAAATATGGCACGGAGTTAATGCATACCTAGCTAACTCGTGGCTTCTTTTTTTCTTTATTTTTTCTCTTTGGAGCGTTGGGCCCACGAGCCACTGACATGGGGTGAGCCCAGAGCTCCATTTCTGGTGAAGAACAAACACAAGAGTCTCCAAGCTATGGGCAGACAGCAGGCAGGGCCTTGCACAAGTATAGTTGCCACTGTACAGCTTCACCGGGTCAGACACAACCTCCCCTCTCGAACTACCGATAAGAACTGCCTTTATACTCCCTAGTTTTTGTTTGACGCCTCTAACATTTACACACCTGTTTCACCATTCGTTTTATTCACAAAATTAATACAAACATGTAAAAAAATAAGTCATAGTTAATATATCTTTAATGATAAAACAAATCATAACAAAATAAATGATATTTACGTAGTTTTTTTAATAAGATGAATGATCAAAAGCGTATCTCAAATTTAAATGTGTCAAACAAATAAAACAAAGGGAGTATTACACACAGCCAATCTACCTAGAACAGTCTCTCTATTTCCCTGTCTGTCCTTTGGTTTATTTTTTTCCACTTTTGTTAGCTCCCATAATTTAACTTGAAACTCAGGAGGTCTGCGCGCCTTTATTTTTTCTTATTCCCTCTTCCTACCTATAATAATTTACTTTTTAACCGTCATGTGCAGCCAGTTCATCCGTGCCACATTGTCACCAATGTACATTTTCTTATTGACAAGGTTTTTTTAGTTAAATTTGAGGTATGGTAAAAATTTTAATTTAATTTGGAGATTAAAATTTAGTAGTTGTTATGCTGAGACCAATGTAACCAGCTCAATGTCGGTGTGATAGGAGATGTACGTGCGGTAACACATCTATCCGTTGTGTCAGTTCTATCAACAAACAGATGCAAATGTCATAGGTAGTCATTTTTGACAACTTCAATAGCTTGGCAGCTCAGCATCACTATATTTACAAAACAATATAGGCACCTCAACATGGCAACACTCTACATGACAAAAGCCACTAAACTACTCGCACAAACATTTGTATTAAAAAAAACACAAGAAAAGATAATTACATAAAAGCAGCAATTACTTCCATCATGTCAACATTAATTTGACATCAAGAGAGTAGTTAATAATTACCGGTGACTGTGTAAAGAGCACACAAACATAGAAATTAAGAGAACGGTCGTGCAATAATAACATTATTATTGGCGTATCTCAGCTGACAGATTTTCTAGGAACTACTCCGGTTGTTCGGCTATGGGGGTGTGCGTAGCTAGCTCACTCTTCTCTTCTCTCTCGAACAAGAACGCAAGAACAAGCACGATGTTTACCTAGGTTCAGGCCCCCTGATCGGGTAACAGCCCTAGTCCTGCTCAACCTCCTTTCACTATGGAAACCAGCTACTCTCAGGTCCTTGATCTAAAAAAAGATCAACCCTTTTACAAATGCACCCCAGCCCTAATATACCCGGGCTGGCATGTGTCACAGAGTAATGAATAGTATACACTAAATGATCCTAGCCACTGGATCTATCCTATCTCTGATCACACGTCACAGTCGCCACTTTGCAGCGTCCCCGCAGTGTCTAAGGACAGGAAGAAGTGACGGGATGGGCGCTTACCCCTATTCCCTGTCACTGCACATCGTCGCATGTGCCCGTAGAAGCTACTGCGTAGCTGACACCATGGAGTGGCGGGCAATCATTTCGTCAGACCCCCGCCTACTCCGTCAGACCAGTTCCATTGCATTAAAAGCACCAGATCCGGGGCGATCCATGCCCATCCTTAGGAGGGAAGCCTCCTCCCTTTTTCTCCTGCTCCCTCTAACGGCGGGGCCTTTCACCCTCTAGCTGGTCCCTAGACTGACAAGCGTACTGGGCGCCTGGCTGGGGCCTGCTCGCCCACCTTTTTTCCATTGCACCATGAGACCAGATCGCCCGGCACCTGGGGCCTGCTCGTCCACCTGCTCGTCGGGTCGATACGTAGCCTACCCGCTCGGCACTGGGGCCTGCTCGCCGGGTCGCCATATAGCCTGCCCGCCTAGCGCTGGGGCCTGCCTACTCGCCGGGTTGCCACGTGCCTAGAGTAGACTTTAATTGACTAGCTTTACCACGAACCAGACCTTGATCCGCATGGGCTCGATGTTGTTGAGTCTAGGATACTCCTGGACGGATCATCTGCACAACACGTCAGCAACACAAAGGTACACCCCAGTGTAGAATACACCGACAATTGTATTAGATGAAACCTTTTGTTTCGTAATGCAAGTCTAATGCTTAGTACAAAAAAGAGACTTTCTCATGCAACACACGACATGATCAAGGCAATGGAAGATGAGGGACCAAATCTTCATGGGTTCAAGTCTACACATATTCCATCTATGACATTGATGTACACATATCCAATTATAAATCATAAACTTATGTCTTTAGTTGGTGAGTGTGTATGACATATATAACAAATTGCAATGAAACGAATTTAAAGTTAGCTCATAGCATAAAAGAAAACTATATTTAGTAAGAAAATAGAGGCTAACTGGATGATGAATAGGCTCTAGAATTGATGGATCCATAGCCGCATCAACAATTTTCAGTATACTGCAAATTGAATAAGAAATATCATCATCATCGATCAAGAAATAAGTTTAAAACCAGTGTGAGAATTCATGCATACTGAACTATAAAAATGATATGTTATATAACCAAGAAATATAAATAAGTACCAGTGGATACCTATAATACACAACACAGGAACAATTGACAATCGGTATGATTATAGAGAGTGACACACACATGATTGAGCAATGTGGGCCAGTAGTAGCCGATCTGATCGGGGAAAGTCTTCTGCATCAAGCTTTGGAACGTAGCTCCAACGTTCCTCTACTAAAAAACTTAGCTATTATATCGGCACATCAGTACCGGTTGTATTTAAACTTAGTATTGATAGTGGCATCAGTACCGGTTCGTAGCAACAGTAGTGATTCAGACTTTCAGTACCGGTTGGATGCAACAGTAAGAATTTATTTGACAGGCGGGTATAGGCCAGTTGGCACGTGGGCTCATCGGTACTAGTTCATAATATACTATACAAATAGGTACTGATGTCTCGTTTCTAAAAAGGCTAGTTCGTATCAAAACGTGTGGGTGAGTGAGTTGGATAGAAGAGTGAGGCGTGGGTCATAAGGGGGCCAAGAGGTGTTGGATTTGAGTCCTGGTTCTCTCAATATTTCATAAATTTTTGAAATCAAGTCTAGACCCTTTCAGTACCTGTTGGTTGAACAGTCCCGATTTAGGGGTAATGGTTCGTCCGCCATCCGAAATAACATAGTGTCAGTGCGGACAGGAAAAAAACTCGAGGTCTTTAGTGAACCGAGAGTTCTTGACCCCATCCTTGAAGGCTTCGATGATCACCTCATTAAAAATGTCGGGGATGTTGTTACGAACCCGTGTGAACGTTTGGATGAAGGCACGCAAGCTCCTCCCTGTCTTGGATGATGTTCTTCAGACTTTGCAACCAACACTGGAGGACGTAGCAATCCTGGGAATTGTTCCACAATGCTTGCCAAAGTTGCTCCCAGCTGTGGATGGAGGCCCCCCGCTCGTTGAAGAGCCCAGTCTGGGCTAACCCCACATGCATTGCGGGGAAGTAGTTCATCATCATAGACACATCCCTGATGGTAGCTAAAACAGCCGTCATGTAGCACTACTGCGGATCGGGGCTTCACAAGCGGCCCATCACAAGCGGCTCGCTTTAACCCGCTTGCGACCCGATCGCCACAAGCGGTTCGTGGCCAACGGGTGGGAGGGTGGCGGGAAAGGGCATATGCAAGCGGTTCGTGATACAAACCGCTTGCAGAGATAGCACACTGTAAGCGGTTCGTATCACCAACCGCTTGAAATACTCTGTAAGCGGTTGGTGATACGAACCGCTTACAGTGTGCTAT